>JAWKAU010000353.1:0-102434 GCA_033398695.1 Orobanche coerulescens | reverse complement strand
TCTGTCGGTCGTGACCGACCTTATCCGGACAGCTGGACAGCCTTATCCGGATAGTGGCCTAGAAGCTTCTGTCGGCCATGACCGGCAGTTGTCAATCGGCGTGTTCGGCGGTGACCGGCAGATGTCCGTCAACTTGGCTCGGCCGGTTCGACCCTTTCCCTATGTCCAAATTCGATTTTCCGACCTGTTCCGGACTCGTCGGAGTTAAATCTTCGATATGCTCGGAACGGATTTTCGATAATCTTAAAATAATAATTTAATATTATTTTTGCAGTATAAGTGTTCTGTAATGAAATTTTATCGTATCAAAATCGTCGGAACTTTTCGAAATCACTTTCAGAAATTCTAAAAATGATCCTTATAATTTATTTTGAAATATTTTCTTTTTAAATATTTCATTTTATGCTAGGAACGTATCGGTCCAATTATCGGACAACCTGTAAATATTAAAAAAATTAAAATCTATGATCGTTAGCATTTAAATAAGTATTGGGGCGTTACACTAGGCGCATGGAGTTCCTTTAGATTTGGATTTAAGGTTCATGAGGTACCTACAGGACTAGGCTCATGAAGTTCCATTGGTTTTGGATTTAAGGTTTATGAGGTTCTTAGAGGACTAGGCTCATGAAGTTCCATTAGATTTGTATTTAAGGTTCATGAGGTTCTTAAAGGACTAGGCTCATGAAGTTCATTTGATTTGGATTTAAGGTTCATGAGGTTCCTAAAGGAATAGGCTCATGAAGTTCCATTCGATTTGGATTCAAGTTTCATAAGGTTCTTAGAGGACTAGACTCATGAAGTTCCTTTGGATTTGGATTAAAGGTTCATAAGATTAGTAGAGGAGTAGGCTCATGAAGTTCCTTTGGATTTGGATTTAATGTTCATGAGGTAGCTAGAGGACTAGGCTCATGATGTTCCATTGGATTTGGATTTAAGGATTATGAGGTTCCTAGAGGACTAGGCTCATGAAGTTCCATTCGATTTGGATTTAAGGTTCATGAGGTTCCTAGAGGACTAGGCCCATGAAGTTCCTTTGATTTGGATTTAAGGTTCATGAGGTTCCTAAAGGACTAGGCTCATGAAGTTCCATTCGATTCGGATTTAAGGTTCATGAGGTTCCTAGAGGACTAGAATCAAGAAGTTCCTTTGAGTTTCCATTTAAGGTTCACGAGGTTCCTAGAGGACTAGGCTCATGAAGTTTTTTTGAATTTTGATTACAGGTTCATGTGTTCCTAGTGGATTAGACTCAAGAAGTTCCTTTGAGTTTCCATTTAAGGTTAACGAGGTTCCTAGAGGACTAGGCTCATGAAGTTTTTTTGGATTTTGATTACAGGTTCATGGGGTTCCTAGTGGATTAGGCTCATGAAGTTCCTTCAGATTTAGATTAAAGGTTTACAAGGTTTCTACAGGATTAAGCTCATGCATTGAATTAAAGGTTCAAGAGGTTAATAGAGGACTAGGCTCATGAAATTCCATTGGATTTGCATTTAAGGATCACGAGGTTCGTAGACAATTAGGCTCATGAAGTTCAGTTGAATTTAGATTTAAGGTTGATGAGGTTCCTAGAGGACTAGGCTCATGAAGTTCCTTCGAATTTAGATTATAGGTTCATGAGGTTCCTAGAGGACTAGACTCATGAAGTTCCTTTGGATTTGGATTAAAGGTTCATAAGGTTAGTAGAGGAGTAGGCTCATGAAGTTCCTTTGGATTTGGATTTAAGGTTCATGAGGTACCCAGAGGACTAGGCTCATGAAGTTCCATTGGATTTGGATAGGACTAGGATCATGAAGTTCCATTGGATTTAGATTTAAGGTTCATGAGGTTCCTATAGGACTAGGTTCGTGAAGTTCTCTTGGATTTGGATTAAAGGTTCATGGAGTTCCCAAAGAATTAAGCTCGTGAAGTTTCTTCCGATTTGGATTAAAGGTTCTTGAGGTTCCTAGAGGACTAAGCTCATGAAGTTCCTTCGGATTTGGATTAAAGATTCATGAGGTTCCTATAGGACTAGGCTCATAAAGTACATTTGGAAGTTCCTTCGGATTTGGATTAAAGATTCATGAGGTTCCTAGAGGACTAGGCTCATAAAGTTCCTTTGGATATGAATTTAAGGTTCATGAGGTTCCTAGAGGACTAGGATCATCATAAAGTTCCTGGATTCTGAGATGATGGATTCTGAGTTTGGACGACCTGGTAGGTCGCTGAAATGAGCGGGAAATGGCAGCGGATGCGGAAAAGTCTCCGGGACATGTGTCGGGTTCCTGCTGGGGGAGACCGACGGTCATTTATGACTCCTCGTCTGACGCGTCCTTGAAAAGACGCGTACGCGGGTTTCAAGGGGGTCAATAAATGCGACGGTTGCACTTCAACCCCTGAGACTCTCCTTAATTGCACACGAGCCCCTGCCACCTCCTATAAAAAGGTGTAGTGTTGTAGTGTTCATTCTTACGTGCATTTATAGGAGAAAGAAAGTTTTCGTTGAATATTTTTCTGGAGACTTTGCTTCCGAGCGTCGATCGATTCAATCTTTGGTAAGAAGAACACTCCTTTCCTCCTCTTTTCTTCAAAAATGGCTGGAACATCTTCTTCACATGGGGTGGGCACTTCCTCCGCCGCTGGGACTTCTAATGTCCGGGGAGGATCCTCCGCTGAGTTCCACCTGGAGACGGCCTCTGAGGCTATTCGGACCGGTATCGACCCTGTGGAAGTTGAGGCGCTGTTCAATGAGGACGACGTCGCCAAGGAGGCGGCGGTCGAGCGGAGACGCTCGCAGATGGAGAGAGATCTGGCGGTCAGGGCCTACTAGGAGCAGCACAGTGCTTTTGGCCAGGCCTATCTGGCGTTTGCTGAAATTATGGAGAGGCTGGCCGGTCCGTCTCCAAGATTCGATTTTCGGGAGTATTTGATCACTCACCCTTACCAGTTTGTTAAACGGTCGCAGTTTTGGCGCTGCGCAGCGATCTCTGTGGTCTCTTGGCCAAATCAGGAGTTCGGCGACCAGGAAAGACCTGGACGTCTGGAGGACGAGGTTCCATGTTCCTTCAGATGGGGATCTATTTGCGCCGGTGGAGAATGAGTGAGCCGACCAACCCCCGATGGGCATGGTCGCCGTGAACGAGGCGATTATGGAGGCCGGGCTGCGCTTCCCTCTATCTTTTGCTGTCTCCCATCTACTGGCTGCTTGGAACGTGGCGCCTCCCCAGCTGACGCCAAATGCTTGGCTCCAGATAATCTGCACTCTCACCTTGTTCAGCGGTCACCGACTGTACTGCCTCCCTTCGCCGTCGGAGATGAACCACCAGTTCAAGCTGACGGCTCAGAAAGGGTCGGTCCAAGGCCATCATATACAAGGCCGATCCGATCGGGTGATCCTGGGTGTCCCCAACAAGGTGCGGGGCGACCTGGCGAAATGGTTCTGGGTCGCCGGTGCGTGGAGGGCTTCTGCGAGCGACAATCCTACTGGCGAGCTGGAGATCCCCACTATCTTTCGGGAGAGGAATCCCGGTAAGGGTCCAGACTCTACCTTTGCTCGGATATGTACTGAACTGATCTAATTTGACTTCATTTTTGCAGGTTTCCACATTCCGGCTATCGAGGAGCTACCCTTCGATTTCCTGGTCGTTTGGGAGCGGATACGAAGTTTGCCGGATGACGACTTGGACTCTAGCAGGATTAAGAAGGAGAGTCATTGGTTGTCTGCTCGGCTATTCTGTTTCCCGAGACATCTCTCGGTCTCAGGTACAAATTTCTACGATCTCCATTTATTGGGCAATCGTTCTGTTCGAGGAATAGGTCTAACTGTGGTTTGGTTGTCCTCATTGTAGAGGTTCGTTTTCCTTGCTTTTTGGAGCCCCCACTAAAGATAGCTATGTCTAACCCCGGAGTATTGGGCCGTCTTCGCCAGAAGAAGTCCTCACGAGCTCCTCATGTGGCGTTACCTATCATCCCGGAGGCGGAGCCTCGCATAGAGCCGATCGTGGCTGAGGAGGAAGTCCGAGAGGAGGGGCTTCGGACAAATCTCAAACGGCAGAGGTCGGGAGAAACTCCAGTTTCTGCCCCTGCCGGCGAGGTGCCGATCGCCGCGCCTCCGATCACCATTGTTCCTTCGGAGACTGAGCCAACACCTTCTGTGACTTTCCTGCGGGAGATGGCGATCGCCAAAGCTGAGACCCCTCGCGGGAAGCCATACTTCGGTCGCGATCCTGAGAGAGCCGAGAGGTAGACTATGCTTGCTGGGTTGAAACTTGTCATTTGTGTGGGAAATGTGCTAACTTTGTTGTTTTGATGCAGGATCCGTAGCACAGATCCATCCTGTCCGCCGATGGTGCGGGATTTCCTAGCGAGCCGATCTCCTCGCCAATCCTGTGATATCCCGTTGTACGTCAACCGGGCCATTTCTGCTTTACCGAAAGCTTGAACGACTGATATAGACGCGATCCCTCGTCAGCGATCTGGGAGTACAATGCAGGCTAATTTCGCCCTTTCTCTTCAGGCGGCGACCATGGCTGCCCAGGCTGTACAGGAGTATGAGGGGCGTCCTTCCACTACTCGACTGCAGGCGGATCTCGAGGCGGCTCGGAAAGAGAATGCCGAGTTCGCCGACAAGATTGTGGCAATGGAGAAGGACTCCTTGGATGCAGCTAAGCGGGCGAGCCAAGAACATGAGCAGGCGAGACGGGAGGCCGAGATGGCTCGGGTGACGGTTGACCGATTCCGGGACCGGATGACAGAGGCCGTATGCTCGCAGATGGCCGCTGAGAAGGAGGCCGATCGACTGAAGGTGACGATCGCTCGGCTGACTAGCGAGTTGGCGGAGTCGAGGGAAAAGACGGCCGCAAGGAAGGCCAAGCTCCAAAGCGCGCAGCAGGCGATGGCGGAGCTGAAAGGGGAGGTAGAGGCGACCAAGGCCGATCCCTTTCAAAACATGGAGTTTGTCAGCGAGTTTGCCTATTATATGGCGTTCGCCGACTCGATCCGAGCTGCTAAGAAGGGAGGTTTGGAGGTCGGCCCTCTTGATGAGAACTTCAAGGCATACGCGTTGGAGCATCCTCTCCATTCTGCTTTCTCCATGCCGATCTTGGATCTCGCGGATATCGGCGTGGACTTGAGCTGGTATCCGACTCCTGCCAACCTTGTTCATCCCGACGCTCCGAAGGCTGAAGGCGAAGACCAGGCAGGGGCCTGAGGCACTTCATTTTTAATGTTTTAGCTTATTGGCTTGTAATTCGTAGCTTTCTTTTTGTAGTACTTAGGCCTTCGGGCGACCATGTATTCTGATCCTTCAAGTAATGAACTGAACGTTTGATTCTCCGATTTATCACTTGAATGATTGCTATTTTCGAGTCTTTTGCTTGACTTTGTACAAATGTGTGAGGAGAGATCGTTGCAAGTGTAGGTCTACGTGAATTGATAAACTCATATCGATAACTTTTACTACAAATTCGATCGCTGCACGAACATCTGAATAATTGCCGATCTCGGTATGTGATTGGATAGGGACGATCGTCGTATTGGTAGTCCGTGTTCACTTTGTGAAAGTAAGGGGACGAAAATAAATAGTTGAGTGAGCGGTCTTTAATTTTGTTGAATCCTCGAGAAAGGTCGTCCATCTCGATCTTTGAGGAACCGTGCACGATCGCGGAGTTCGATGGACCGATCTCCATGACCATGTCCTGTGCACGAGCGACATTGTCTGTCTCGTGACTCATTTTATTATGAGGGTCCTCCGTTAGGCTGCGCCTCGCCTCGTATTTAAACGAAAAGCGTGTGGTCTTGGTCTGGAGGAGTCCTTGCGTGGGGCATCGTCGGATTAATCGACTCCACGTCCGTGGCTTGTTAGCTCTTTTCTACCTCGGATCGTCATGTTAGATGGAAATCCCCGACGGTATACGTTGAGACGGGGGGTAGGGATGCAACGCATTGTCCTTCAGAGATCCACCATGTTGAGTGATGGACCTTCGATGGCGGGCGATCGTGTCCACTGATTTGTCTGGAGGGTCCTTCGACTACGCCTGCCTCGTATTTAAATGAAGGGCGAGCGATCTCAGCCCAAAGGAACCTTGCATGGCCTAAGCAGTCGGTCCCATCGACCACCAGGACCATGGCTACACTCTTCCACCTCAGATCGTCATGTTAAATTCCGACCTTCGTCGGTGTACGTTGTGCGGGGGAGGCGATCTCATGCCTTAGCCCAACATGTTAGATGATGAACTGTATATGGCGAGCGAGTCCTCCAGTCTTTTGAAGCGTTAGCCCAGGTAGTAGCATTGTTCAATGAGGTGGGAAATCGGGGAGAGACCTCCGAAGTTCCCTTCTCTTGATTGAAGCATGTAGAGACGGTCGCCGAGGTTGATCGAGGGGTCGGATGGTATGAGCTTTCCAGCCTGTTTGCGTTCGACTCGGACGATCGTGTTGGGGGATTGGTAGGGGCTCCAGCTAAGCCAATAAGCTGTCCAACTTGCCCTCCTCGTACAATCTCCAGAGCTGTTTGAGGAGGTCGCGACATTGGTTGGTGCTGTGGCCGGGACTCTTATGGTAAGCACAATATTGATCGTGGTCGAGATGACCGTGGTCCCTTATCGCCTTTGGCCTGTTTAGCGGTTCGTGCCCCTTGATTGCATAGAAAATGTTGGCCGGAGTTCGGTTGAACGTATGGAGGAGATGGGCTTCCATGTCCTCGAAGGCCTTGAGATCTCCGGGTGGCTTGGCGATCGCCTTCTTGGTTTTGGCGATCGCCGTCTTTCGAACAAGAGGTGGCGTTTCCTCGCCTAGGCGGAGGGTGAGTAGCCTTTGCATGGCCAGAAAGTCGGCAGCCTTAGCGCGGAAGATCGCGTAGGTTGGGGGGATATCCTTGGTGAGATGCCTAAACATGGGTGAATGATCGTAGAATCCCCCAGGACTGAATAGAGAGCGAGCTCGTCACTTAAAGGTTCGCCGGTGAGGATGATTTTGTTACTCGGTCGATGTAATCTGTGTTGGATTCGTCTTCCCCTGCCTGATTTTCATCATGCGGTGGGGGCCTTCTGGTCTGGCGACCTTGGTGATGAAGTATGACGTGAAGTCATTCGCCAGTTTCTCAAAGGAGATGATCGATCGTGGTGGTAGTGAGATGTACCACCTATGGGCCAGCTCGCAATGTTAATGGGAAGATTCGGCACTTGGTTGCATCTGTTGCCCCACACCCGGTCATGTAAATTCGGAATTTACTTAGGTGGGTTTCGGGGTCCGATCTCCCTTCATACAGAGGTGTTTTGGGAGGCGCGATCCTTGGTTGCACGGGGGCGAGCTCGATGTGGACCGCGAGTTTCTCGGTCGGCCCGATGATCTTTCTGCTTGTGCTTGCCCCAGTGTCCAAGAGTGCTTTCATCTCGTCGAGCTGGCGTTGCATAGCGGCCATCGCCGTGGGCTGGCTGCTCGCATCTGGGCGCTCAGAGGACTAGGCTCATGAAGTTCCTTTGGATTTGGATTAAGGTTAATGAGGTTCCTATAAGACTAGGCTCATGAAGTTCCTTTAGATTTGGATTTAAGGTTCACGAGGTACCTAGAGGACTAGGCTCATGAAGTTCCATTGGATCTGGATAAGACTAGGCTTATGAAGTTCCATTGGATTTGGATTTAAGGTTCATGAGGTTCCTAGAGGACTAGGCTCATGAAGTTCCTTTGGATTTGGATTTAAGGTTCATGAGGTTCCTAGAGGACTAGACTCATGAAGTTCCTTTGCATTTGGATTTAAGGTTCATGAGGTTCCTAGAGGACTAGGCTCATGGAGTTCCTTTGGATTTGGATTTAAGGTGCATGAGGCACCTAGAGGACTAGGCTCATAAAGTTCCATTGGATTTGGATTTAAGGTTTATGAGGTTCCTAGAGGACTAAGCTCATGAAGTTCCATTAGATTTGGATTTAAGGTTCATGAGGTTCCTAGAGGACTAGGCTCATGAAGTTCCTTTGATTTGGATTTAAGGTTCATAAGGTTCCTAAAGGACTAGGCTCATGAAGCTCCATTCGATTTGGATTTATGGTTCATAAGGTTCTTAGGGGACTAGACTCAAGAAGTTCCTCTGAGTTTGGATTTAAGGTTCATGAGGTTCATAGAGAACTAGGCTCATGAAATTCCATTGGATTTGGATTTAAGGTTCATGAGGTCCCTAGAGGACTAGGCTCATGAAGTTCTTTTGGATTTGGATTAAAGTTTCATGGAGTTCCTAGAGAACTAGGCTCATGAAGTTTCTTCGGATTTGGATTAAAGGTTCACGAGGTTCCCAGAGGACTAGGTTCATGAAGTTCCTTCGGATTTGGATTAAAGGTTCATGAGGTTCCTAAAGGACTAGGCTCATGAAATTCCTTTGGATTTGGATTAAGGTTAATGAGGTTCCTATAAGACTAGGCTCATGAAGTTCCTTTAGATTTGGATTTAAGGTTCACGAGGTACCTAGAGGACTAGGCTCATGAAGTTCCATTGGATCTGGATAGGACTAGGCTTATGAAGTTCCATTAGATTTGGATTTAACGTTCATGAGGTTTCTAGAGGACTAGGCTCATGAAGTTCCTTTGGATTTGGATTTAAGGTTCATGAGGTTCCTAGAGGACTAGGCTCATGAAGTTCCTTTGCATTTGGATTTAAGGTTCATGAGGTTCCTAGAGGACTAGGCTCATGGAGTTCCTTTGGATTTGGATTTGAGGTGCATGAGGTACCTAGAGGACTAGGCTCATAAAGTTCCATTGGATTTGAATTTAAGGTTTATGAGGTTCCTAGAGGACTAGGATCATGAAGTTCCATTGGATTTGGATTTAAGGTTCATGAGGTCCTAGAGGACTAGGCTCATGAAGTTCCTTTGATTTGGATTTAAGGTTCATAAGGTTCCTAAAGGAATAGACTCATGAAGCTCCATTCGATTTGGATTTAAGGTTCATAAGGTTCTTAGAGGACTAGACTCAAGAAGTTCCTTTGAGTTTGGATTTAAGGTTCATGAGGTTCATAGAGAACTAGGCTCATGAAGTTCCATTGGATTTGGATTTAAGGTTCATGAGGTCCCTAGAGGACTAGGCTCATGAAGTTCTTTTGGATTTGGATTAAAGTTTCATGGAGTTCCTAGAGAACTAGGCTCATGAAGTTTCTTCGGATTTGGATTAAAGGTTCACGAGGTTCCTAGAGGGCTAGGTTCATGAAGTTCCTTCGGATTTGGATTAAAGGTTCATGAGGTTCCTAGAGGAGTAGGCTCATGAAGTTCCTTTGGATTTGGATTAAGGTTAATGAGGTTCCTATAAGACTAGGCTCATGAAGTTCCTTTGGATTTGGATTTAAGGTTCACGAGGTACCTAGAGGACTAGGCTCATGAAGTTCCATTGGATCTGGATAAGACTAGGCTTATGAAGTTCCATTGGATTTGGATTTAAGGTTCATGAGGTTCCTAGAGGACTAGGCTCATGAAGTTCTCTTGTATTTGGATTAAAGGTTAATGGAGTTCCTTGAGAACTAGGCTCATGAAGTTTCTTTGGATTTGTATTAAAGGTTCATGAGGTTCCTAGAGGACTAAACTCATGAAGTCTTTCGTATTTGGATTAAAGGTTCATGAGGTTTCTAGAGGACTAGGTGTTGTTGCCCAAAATATTTATCCGAAGATTAATACTGCTGGAAGACGGACAACAAACAACAATTGCGGGAGCACTTCCGAGAGTAGATAAATAATACAAGATTTTCCGGGTTTGTTAGGCCCGGGCTTGAATGCTCTCGCGAGATGTTATTAATACGAATATTCGTGGATACAAGTATTAATGAGAGAAATCTAAATACAATGAGTGTAAAAAGACCCTGTTAATCCGGCTCTTGAGCGAAGCTCGGTGTTCTTCGTCCCTTGATAATCTGCTTTGGATGAGATAGGTAGGAGAAGTAAGACCGAAAGATAACTGTTGCCAAGAGTTGGATGTTAGCCAAGTGTAAGTATTTTGCTTCTGTATGGTGTGAAATGCGGGAATCCCAGGGTCTGTATCCAAGTGCAGGCTGCCCTCTTTATATAGGGGTTGAGGTGCCTTGTCCCCTAATGGGCGATCGCCTTTCGGCCATTAATGTAATGGGGCGATCGTCACAAGGTCACATGGGCTGCTGCCAAAAGTCCAGAGATCCACTGGCGGCCGGTGAGTGGCCCAATGAGGAGCCGGCACGCGTCGGAAATCTTGTCACAGGAGGTCCCACTTTGTTACTTTCGGCGGACTTTGTCGATTGGCAAGGTAGGTGACAGTGTGGTCACCGGTCTTGTCCGTCGGCTCCTTTCGCGAGCACAGGCCTGTTGGTAGGTGAGGTAGGTGACAGTTTGTCGGCGCCTTTTGTGGATCTGCACGTGGGTCTTTGTCTGTTTGCTCGGCCTTGGCCGAGTGGTTGGCCATCGGCCCAGATAGTCATGATGCGGTCGTCTCTCGCTGGACACCGAGGATCGTTCTCGGCGATTCACTGAAGGTCGGCAATGGTCGGTTACCAATGGTCGGTCGGCAAAGCGCTGAGTGATGATCGTCCATAAGTCGGTCGCGAGTCGGTCGCCGAGTACCGAGAGGCGATCGTATCGAGGTCGATCGCTCGGCACGAGGACTTGTCCCGGGACCTTGGCTGGCGATTCATGCTTGTCTGTAGGGCTAAGGCTAGGTCGCACAGTCGCTGGTCGCGGCTCTTCCTCGGACGCTCGCGGCGGACTTGGTCGCCCGACCTCCCAGCGATCGCCGATCGGAAGGTGTTAATCCTTGACACAACAATTGCCCCGACTTGCTCCTATGTTGAAGACGTGGGGCGAGGTGGTTCTTGCTGGTGATCGTGTAAGGATGAGGACGGGCGATCTTGCTGAGCTGACTTATGATTTCGGACTTGGGCTATTATGGTCGATTGGCTTAGCTATCTTTCGGTCTTGTACCTGCAAAAACAACATTGGCCGATCCCCCACGGAAACTTGGTGGTTTCGCTTGTTTGAGGAATCGTGCACAGTCGCGTAAATCGATGGACTGACTCCATGACCGTGTCTTGGTGCGCGAAGACAATGAGTGTCTCGTGACTCACTTTATTATGAGGGTCCTCTGTTAGGCTGCGCCTCGCCTCGTATTTAAACGAAGGGTGTGCGGTCTCGGTCTAGAGGAGTCCTTGCGCGGGGCAGCGTCGGATGAATCAACTCCACGCCCGCGGCTTGTTAGCTCTGCTTCCACCTCGGCCAGCCATGGAGATGGCCGACCTCGACGGTGTACGTTGAGACGGGGGTTGTGGCATGTGTCCACTGATTAATGTTGGAGAGCCCTCAGACTACGCCGGCCTCGTATTTAAACGAAGAGCGGGCGATCTTGGCCGAAAGGGACCTTGCAAGGCCGAAACAGCCGGTTCCATCGACTGCCAGGACCATGGCTTTATGATGCGCGGTGGAGGCGATCTTATGCCTTAGTCCGTCATGTTATATGCTGGACTGTAGATGGCGATTGCGTCCTCCGGGTTGCGGATGATGTAGCGTGATGATCGGCGATCGGGCCGGAAGACTGGCGATCGTCGCTCGGCTGACGATCGCTTTATTCGTAGGTCGATATTGGCGATGGGGCGGGAGATCGTCGTCCGGGTGCCAATCGCGCTACTCACAGGCTAAGAAGAAACCTTTGTCTGGCCAGAAAATCTGCGGCTCTAGCCCGGAAGGCTGCGTAGGTCGTAGGTTGGGTCTTCGTGAGATGCCTGAACATAGTCGAAAAACCCTGAAATCCTCCTAGCACAGAGTAGAGGGCGGACACAACGCTTCTGGGCACGCAAATCAGGATGATTACGTCAACCCGATCGATGAAGTCCGAGACGCACACTACTTCTCCCAGCTTGATTTGCATCATGCGGAGGGGACCTTCGGGCCGACGACCACAGTGGCGAAGTACTCCGTGAAGACGTCGCCCGGCTCGTTAAAGGAACCAATGGACCGAGGTGGCAATGAAGTGTACCACCGGTGGCGAGTCGTCCGGCGTCGGAGGAACATTCGGCATCAGTCGCGTCGATGCCCCACACCCGGTCATGTAGATGTTGAACTTCCTCAGTGCACTTGGGGGTCGATCGCCCCTCGTAAGCGGGTGTTTGCGGGGAAGCGATCTTGTCTTTACGGGGCGAGCTCGATGCCGATCGTGAGTGGCTCGCTTGGCGGCGATCGTCTTCTTAGCGCTGCCACAGATTCGAGGCGCCTTCATGTCGTCGAGTTGACGTTGCATCGCAGCCATTTCCGTGGCTTGGTCGCTTGCGAGATCGGCTTTGGGAGCGAGGCCGAGGCGATCGTGTACCGATTTCGGGCTCACGCGCCGGCCTCGGTAATTCGGCGAGGAGCGAGAAGGCTAGGGCGCCTTGCGGGAATCGGGTAGGCGAGCTCCCGGTGACGGACTCAAACTCCGTCGTCTCGTAGGCCGGGCCGGGCGCCCGTAGCTGTCGAGTCACGCCCGAGCGATCGAACAGAGGTGCCCGGGCGGCGCCTCTTCTGCGACGGGAGCCTCACGCGTCGCTCGTCGATGACGCCTTGAGCTTCGCTTGGACTTCGGCGGGCGGCGAGGCGATAGCGAGGCGCGTTGAGAGCACTCCGTCGCTCTGTAGGACGGCGGGAGCCTTCGATCATTCCTTGGTTCGGAACCAATCGAGCGAGAGGCTTGGGCCTCCGTCCGTGGACGGATCGAGCGTCTCGGCGCGGCGGCTACCCTCCACCATCGGGTGGCTCGGGCCCGGGGCCAGGCAGGGGTTTGGCCGGGTCGGCGGCTTTCTTCGACGCGGAGGCGGAAGACATGATTTACGAAGGATTTCTTTGAAGTGCGGTAAGTGTCACTTCAAGTATACGCCCAGAAACAGTGAGTGTTCTTCGGGACGGTAGGTATAAAAAATCGAGTCGGATCCCCTTCCTCTAGCGCCAATTGTTGTTGCCCAAAATATTTATCCGAAGATTAATCTGCTGGAAGACGGACAACAAACAACAATTGCGGGAGCACTTTCGAGAGTAGATAAATAATACAAGATTTGCCGGGTTTGTTAGGCCGGGCTTGAATGCTCTCGCGAGATGTTATTAATACGAATATTCGTGGATACAAGTATTAATGAGAGAAATCTAAATACAATGAGTGTAAAAGACTCGTTAATCCGGCTCTTGAGCGAAGCTCGGTGTTCTTCGTCCGCCGATAATCTTTGGATGAGATAGGCCGGAGAAGTAAGACCGAAAGATAATCTGTTGCCAAGAGTTGGATGTTAGCCAAGTGTAAGTATTTTGCTTCGTATGGTGTGAAATGCGGGAATCCCGGTCTGTATCAAGTGCAGTGCCCTCTTTATATAGGGGTTGAGGTGCCTTGTCC
Organism: Orobanche coerulescens; assembly: GCA_033398695.1. NCBI lineage: Eukaryota > Viridiplantae > Streptophyta > Magnoliopsida > Lamiales > Orobanchaceae > Orobanche > Orobanche coerulescens. The sequence goes on along the minus strand of JAWKAU010000353.1, from coordinate 89,117 downwards.
CTAGTGGCGATCGCCTTTCGGCCATTAATGTAATGGGGCGATTGTCCTAAAGGTCACATGGGTGCTGCCAAAAGTCAGAGATCCAGTGGCGGCCGGTGAGTGGCCCAATGAGGAGCCGGCACGCGTCAGAAATCTTGTCAGGAGGTCCCACTTTGTTACTTTCGGCGGACTTTGTCGATAGGCAAGGTAGGTGACAGTTGTGGTCACCGGTCTTGTCCGTCGGCTCCTTTCGCAGCACAGGCCTGTTGGTAGGTGAGGTAGGTGACAGTTTGTCGGCGCCTTTTGTGGATCTGCACGTGGGTCTTTGTCTGTTTGCTCGGCCTTGGCCGCTGGATGGCCATCGGCCAGATCGTCATGATGCGGTCGTCTCTAGTGGACACCGAGGATCGTTCTCGGCGATCTTGAAGGTTGGCAATGGTCGGTCACCAAGGGTCGGTCGGCAAAGCGAGAGATGATCGTCCATAAGTCGCCGAAGTCGGTCGCCGAGTACCGAGAGGCGATCGTATCGAGGTCGATCGCTCGGCACCGGACTTGTCACAGGACCTTCGGTGGCGATTCATGCTTGTCTGCCGGGCTAAGGCTAGGTCGCCTGGTCGCTGGTCGGCAGCTCTTCCTCGGACGCTCGGCAGCGACTTGGTCGCCCGACCTCCTAGGCGATCGCCAGTCGGAAGGTGTTAATCCTTGACACAACACTAGGCTCATGAAGTTCCTTTGGATTTGGATTAAAGGTTCATAAGATTCCTACAGGACTAGGCTCATGGAGTTCCTTTAGATTTGTATTTAAGTTTCACGAGGTACCTAGAGGACTAGGCTCATGAAGTTCCATTGGATTTGGAATTAAGGTTTATGAGGTTCCTAGAGGACTAGGCTCATGAAGATCCATTCGATTCGCATTTAAGGTTCGTGAGGTTCCTAGAGGACTAGACTCAAGAAGTTCCTTTAGATTTAGATTAAAGGTTTACAACGTTCCTAGAGGAGTAGGCTCATGAAATTCCTTTCGAATAGGATTAAATGTTCAAGAGGATAATAGAGGACTAGGCTCATGAAATTCGATTGAATTTGCATTTAAGGTTCACGAGGTTCCTAGACAATTAGGCTCATGAAATTCAATTGAATTTAGATTTAAGGTTCATGAGGTTCCTAGAGGAGTAGGCTCATGAAGCTCCTTCGAATTTAGATTACAGGTTCATGGGGTTCCTAGAGGACTAGGCTCATGATGTTCCTTTGAATTTCATTTAAGATTCATGAGGTTCCTAGAGGACTAGAATCATGAAGTTCCTTTGGATTTGGATTAAAGGTTCATGAGGTTAGTAGATGAGTAGGCTCATGAAGTTCCATAGAGAACTAGGCTCATGAAGTTCCATTGGATTTAAGGTTCACGAGGTCCCTAGAGGACTTGGCTCATGAAGTTCTTTTGGATTTGGATTAAAGTTTCATGGAGTTCCTAGAGAACTAGGCTCATGAAGTTTCTTCGAATTTGGATTAAAGGTTCACGAGGTTCCTAGAGGACTAGGTTCATGAAGTTCCTTCGGATTTGGATTAAAGGTTCATGAGGTTCCTAGAGGACTAGGCTCATGAAGTTCCTTTGGATTTGGATTTAAGGTTCATGAGGTACCCTGAGGACTAGGCTCATGAAGTTCCATTGTATCTGGATAGGACTAGGCTTATGAAGTTCCATTGGATTTGAATTTAAGGTTCATGAGGTTCCTAGAGGAATAGGCTCATGAAGTTCTCTTAGATTTGGATTAAAGGTTCATGGAGTCCCTAGAGAACTAGGCTCATGAAGTTTCTTCGGATTTGGATTAAAGGTTCACGAGGTTCCTAGAGGACAAAGATCATGAAGTTCCTTCGGAATTGGATTAAAGGTTCATGAGGTTCCTAGAGGACTAGGCTCATGAAGTTCCTTTGGATTTGGATTTAAGGTTCATGAAGTTCCTAGAGGAATAGGCTCATGAAGTTCCTTTGGATTTGAATTAAAGGTTCATGAGGTTCATACAGGACTAGGCTCATGGAGTTCCTTTGGCTTTGGATTTAAGTCTCATGAGGTACCTAGAGGACTAGGCTCATGAAGTTCCATTGGATTTGGATTTAAGGTTTATGAGGTTCCTGGAGGACTATGCTCATGAAGATCCATTCGATTCGGATTTAAGGTTCATGAGGCTCCTAGGGGACTAGACTTAAGAAGTTCCTTAAGATTTAGATTAAAGGTTTACAAGGTTCCTAGAGGACTAGTTTCATGAAATTCTTTTGGATTTGGATTAAAGTTTCAAGAGGTTAATAGACGACTAGGCTCATGAAATTCCATTGGATTTGCATTTAAGGTTCACGAGATTCCTAGACAAATAAGATCATGAAATTCAATTGAATTTAGATTTAAGGTTCATGAGCTTGGTAGAGGACTAGGCTCATAAAGTTCCTGCGAATTTAGATTACAGGATCATGTGGTTCCTAGAGGACTACGCTCATGTCGTTCCTCTGAATTTCATTTAAGATTCACGAGCTTCCTAGTAGACTAGACTCATGAAGTTTCTTTGGATTTGGATTCAAGGTTCATGAGGTACCTAGAGGACTAGGCTCATGAAGTTCCATTGGATTTGGATAGGACTGGGCTCATGAAGTTCCATAGGATTTGGATTTAAGGTTCATGAGGTTCCTAGAGGACTAGGTTCATGAAGTTCCTTCGGATTTGGATTAAAGGTTCATGAGGTTCCTAGAGGACTAGGTTCATGAAGTTCCTTTGGATTTGGATTAAGGTTAATGAGGTTCCTATAAGACTAGGCTCATACAGTTCATTTGGATTTGGATTTAAGGTTCATGAGGTACCTAGAGGACTAGGCTCATGAAGTTCCATTGGATCTGGATAGGACTAGGCTTATGAAGTTCCATTGGATTTGGATTTAAGGTTCATGAGGTTGCGAGAGGACTAGGCTCATGAAGTTCCTTTGGATTTAGATTTAAGGTTCATGAGGTTTCTAGAGGACTAGGCTCATAAAGTTCCTGCGAATTTAGATTACAGGTTCATGTGGTTCCTAGAGGACTATGCCCATGTCGTTCCTTTGAATTTCATTTAAGATTCACGAGGTTCCTAGTAGACTAGACTCATGATGTTTCTTTGGATTTGGATTCAAGGTTCATGATGTACCTAGAGGACTAGGCTCATGAAGTTCCATTGGATTTGGATAGGACTGGGCTCATGAAGTTCCATAAGATTTGGATTTAAGGTTCATGAGGTTCCTAGCGGACTAGGCTCATGAAGTTCTCTTGGATTTAGATTAAAGGTTCATGGAGTTCCTAGAGAACTAGGCTCATGAAGTTTCTTCGGATTTGGATTTAAGGTTCATGAGGTTCCTAGAGGACTAAGCTCATGATGTTCCTTCATATTTGGATTAAAGGTTCATGAGGTTCCTAGAGTACTAGGCTCATGAAGTTCCTTTGGATTTGGATTTAAGGTTCATGAGGTTCCTAGAGGACTAGGCTCATGAAGTTACTTTGGATTTGGGTTTAAGGTTGACGAGGTTCCTAGAGGACTAGGCTCATGAAGTTCTTTTGCATTTGGATTTAAGGTTCATGAGGTTCCTAGAGGATTAGGCTCATGGAGTTCCTTTGGATTTGGATTTAAGGTGCATGAGGTACCTAGAGGACTAGGCTCATAAAGTTCCATTGGATTTGGATTTAAGGTTTATGAGGTTCCTAGAGAACTAGGCTCATGAAGTTCCATTGGATTTGGATTTAAGGTTCATGAGGTTCCTAGAGGACTAGGCTCATGAAGTTCCTTTGATTTGGATTTAAGGTTCATAAGGTTCCTAAGGACTAGGCTCATGGAGCTCCATTCGATTTGGATTTAAGGTTCATAAGGTTTTTAGAGGACTAGACTCAAGAAGTTCCTTTGAGTTTGGATTTAAGGTTCATGAGGTTCATAGAGAACTAGGCTCATGAAGTTCCATTGGATTTGGATTTAAGGTTCATGAGGTCCCTAGAGGACTAGGCTCATGAAGTTCTTTTGGATTTGGATTAAAGTTTCATGGAGTTCCTAGAGCGGCTCATGAAGTTTCTTCGGATTTAGATTCAAGGTTCATGAGGTTCCTAGAGGACTAATCTCATGAAGTTCCTTCATATTTGGATTAAAGGTTCATGAGGTTCATAGAGTACTAGGCTCATGAAGTTCCTTTAGATTTGGATTTAAGGTTCATGAGGTTTCTAGAGGACTAGGCTCATGAAGTTAATTTGGATTTGGATTTAAGGTTCATGAGGTTCCTAGAGGACTAGGCTCATGAAGTTCCTTTGCATTTGGATTTAAGGTTCATGAGGTTCCTAGAGGATTAGGCTCATGGAGTTCATTTGGATTTAGATTTAAGGTGCATGAGGTACCTAGAGGACTAGGCTTATAAAGTTCCAATGGATTTGGATTTAAGGTTTATGAGGTTCCTAGAGGACTAGGCTCATGAAGTTCCATTGGATTTGGATTTAAGGTTTATGAGGTTCCTAGAGGACTAGGCTCATGAAGTTCCCTTGATTTGGATTTAAGGTTCATGAGGTTCCTAAGGACTAGGCTCATGAAGCTCCATTCGATTTGGATTTAAGGTTCATAAGGTTCTTAGAGGACTAGACTCAAGAAGTTCCTTTGAGTTTGGATTTAAGGTTCATGAGGTTCATAGAGAACTAGGCTCATGAAGTTCCATTGGATTTGGATTTAAGGTTCATGAGGTCCCTAAAGGACTAGGCTCATGAAGTTCTTTTGGATTTGGATTAAAGTTTCATGGAGTTCCTAGATAACTAGGCTCATGAAGTTTCTTCGGATTTGGATTAAAGGTTCATGAGGTTCCTAGAGGACTAGGTTCATGAAGTTCCTTCGGATTTGGATTAAAGGTTCATGAGGTTCCTAGAGGACTAGGTTCATGAAGTTCCTTTGGATTTGGATTAAGGTTAATGAGGTTCCTATAAGACTAGGGTCATACAGTTCATTTGGATTTGGATTTAAGGTTCATGAGGTACCTAGAGGACTAGGCTCATGAAGTTCCATTGGATCTGGATAGGACTAGGCTTATGAAGTTCCATTGGATTTGGATTTAAGGTTCATGAGGTTGCTAGAGGACTAGGCTCATGAAGTTCCTTTGGATTTAGATTTAAGGTTCATGAGGTTCCTAGAGGACTAGGCTCATAAAGTTCCTGCGAATTTAGATTACAGGTTCATGTGGTTCCTAGAGGACTATGCCCATGTCGTTCCTTTGAATTTCATTTAAGATTCACGAGGTTCCTAGTAGACTAGACTCATGAAGTTTCTTTGGATTTGGATTCAAGGTTCATGATGTACCTAGAGGACTAGGCTCATGAAGTTCCATTGGATTTGGATAGGACTGGGCTCATGAAGTTCCATAAGATTTGGATTTAAGGTTCATGAGGTTCCTAGCGGACTAGGCTCATGAAGTTCTCTTGGATTTAGATTAAAGGTTCATGGAGTTCCTAGAGAACTAGGCTCATGAAGTTTCTTCGGATTTGGATTCAAGGTTCATGAGGTTCCTAGAGGGCTAAGCTCATGAAGTTCCTTCATATTTTGATTAAAGGTTCATGAGGTTCCTAGAGTACTAGGCTCATAAAGTTCCTTTGGATTTGGATTTAAGGTTCATGAGGTTCCTAGAGGACTAGGCTCATGAAGTTACTTTGGATTTGGATTTAAGGTTGATGAGGTTCGTAGAGGACTAGGCTCATGAAGTTCCTTTGCATTTGGATTTAAGGTTCATGAGGTTCCTAGAGGATTAGGCTCATGGAGTTCCATTGGATTTGGATTTAAGGTTCATGAGGTCCCTAGAGGACTAGGCTCATGAAGTTCTTTTGGATTTGGATTAAAGTTTCATGGAGTTCCTAGAGAACTAGGCTCATGAAGTTTCTTCGGATTTGGATTCAAGGTTCATGAGGTTCCTAGAGGACTAAGCTCATGAAGTTCCTTCATATTTGGATTAAAGGTTCATGAGGTTCATAGAGTACTAGGCTCATGAAGTTCCTTTAGATTTGGATTTAAGGTTCATGAGGTTCCTAGAGGACTAGGCTCATGAAGTTACTTTGGATTTGGATTTAAGGTTGATGAGGTTCGTAGAGGACTAGGCTCATGAAGTTCCTTTGCATTTGGATTTAAGGTTCATGAGGTTCCTAGAGGATTAGGCTCATGGAGTTCCATTGGATTTGGATTTAAGGTTCATGAGGTCCCTAGAGGACTAGGCTCATGAAGTTCTTTTGGATTTGGATTAAAGTTTCATGGAGTTCCTAGAGAACTAGGCTCATGAAGTTTCTTCGGATTTAGATTCAAGGTTCATGAGGTTCCTAGAGGATTAAGCTCATGAAGTTCCTTCATAATTGGATCAAAGGTTCATGAGGTTCATAGAGTACTAGGCTCATGAAGTTCCTTTAGAGGATTAGGCTCATGGAGTTCATTTGGATTTGGATTTAAGGTGCATGAGGTACCTAGAGGACTAGGCTCATAAAGTTCCAATGGATTTGGATTTAAGGTTTATGAGGTTCCTAGAGGACTAGGCTCATGAAGTTCCATTGGATTTGGATTCAAGGTTCATGAGGTTCCTAGAGGACTAGGCTCATGAAGTTACTTTGATTTGGATTTAAGGTTCATAAGGTTCCTAAGGACTAGGCTCATGAAGCTCCATTCGATTTGGATTTAAGGTTCATAAGGTTCTTAGAGGACTAGACTCAATAAGTTCCTTTGAGTTTGGATTTAAGGTTCATGAGGTTCATAGAGAACTAGGCTCATGAAGTTCCATTGGATTTGGATTTAAGGTTCATGAGGTCCATAGAGGACTAGGCTCATGAAGTTCTTTTGGATTTGGATTAAAGTTTCATGGAGTTCCTAGAGAACTAGGCTCATAAAGTTCCTTTGGATTTGGATTTAAGGTTCATGAGGTTCCTAGAGGACTAGGCTCATGAAGTTACTTTGGATTTGGATTTAAGGTTGATGAGGTTCGTAGAGGACTAGGCTCATGAAGTTCCTTTGCATTTGGATTTAAGGTTCATGAGGTTCCTAGAGGATTAGGCTCATGGAGTTCCATTGGATTTGGATTTAAGGATCATGAGGTCCCTAGAGGACTAGGCTCATGAAGTTCTTTTGGATTTGGATTAAAGTTTCATGGAGTTCCTAGAGAACTAGGCTCATGAAGTTTCTTCGGATTTAGATTCAAGGTTCATGAGGTTCCTAGAGGATTAAGCTCATGAAGTTCCTTCATATTTGGATTAAAGGTTCATGAGGTTCATAGAGTACTAGGCTCATGAAGTTCCTTTAGATTTGGATTTAAGGTTCATGAGGTTCCTAGAGGACTAGGCTCATGAAGTTACTTTGGATTTGGATTTAAGGTTGATGAGGTTCGTAGAGGACTAGGCTCATGAAGTTCCTTTGCATTTGGATTTAAGGTTCATGAGGTTCCTAGAGGATTAGGCTCATGGAGTTCCATTGGATTTGGATTTAAGGTTCATGAGGTCCCTAGAGGACTAGGCTCATGAAGTTCTTTTGGATTTGGATTAAAGTTTCATGGAGTTCCTAGAGAACTAGGCTCATGAAGTTTCTTCGGATTTGGATTCAAGGTTCATGAGGTTCCTAGAGGACTAAGCTCATGAAGTTCCTTCATATTTGGATTAAAGGTTCATGAGGTTCATAGAGTACTAGGCTCATGAAGTTCCTTTAGATTTGGATTTAAGGTTCATGAGGTTCCTAGAGGACTAGGCTCATGAAGTTACTTTGGATTTGGATTTAAGGTTGATGAGGTTCGTAGAGGACTAGGCTCATGAAGTTCCTTTGCATTTGGATTTAAGGTTCATGAGGTTCCTAGAGGATTAGGCCCATGGAGTTCCATTGGATTTGGATTTAAGGTTCATGAGGTCCCTAGAGGACTAGGCTCATGAAGTTCTTTTGGATTTGGATTAAAGTTTCATGGAGTTCCTAGAGAACTAGGCTCGTGAAGTTTCTTCAGATTTGGATTCAAGGTTCATGAGGTTCCTAGAGGACTAAGCTCATGAAGTTCCTTCATATTTGGATTAAAGTTTCATGGAGTTCCTAGAGAACTAGGCTCATGAAGTTTCTTCGGATTTGGATTCAAGGTTCATGAGGTTCCTAGAGGACTAAGCTCATGAAGTTCCTTCATATTTGGATTAAAGGTTCATGAGGTTCATAGAGTACTAGGCTCATGAAGTTCCTTTAGATTTGGATTTAAGGTTCATGAGGTTCCTAGAGGACTAGGCTCATGAAGTTACTTTGGATTTGGATTTAAGGTTGATGAGGTTCGTAGAGGACTAGGCTCATGAAGTTCCTTTGCATTTGGATTTAAGGTTCATGAGGTTCCTAGAGGATTAGGCTCATGGAGTTCCATTGGATTTGGATTTAAGGTTCATGAGGTCCCTAGAGGACTAGGCTCATGAAGTTCTTTTGGATTTGGATTAAAGTTTCATGGAGTTCCTAGAGAACTAGGCTCATGAAGTTTCTTCGGATTTGGATTCAAGGTTCATGAGGTTCCTAGAGGACTAAGCTCATGAAGTTCCTTCATATTTGGATTAAAGGTTCATGAGGTTCATAGAGTACTAGGCTCATGAAGTTCCTTTAGATTTGGATTTAAGGTTCATGAGGTTCCTAGAGGACTAGGCTCATGAAGTTACTTTGGATTTGGATTTAAGGTTGATGAGGTTCGTAGAGGACTAGGCTCATGAAGTTCCTTTGCATTTGGATTTAAGGTTCATGAGGTTCCTAGAGGATTAGGCCCATGGAGTTCCATTGATTTGGATTTAAGGTTCATGAGGTCCCTAGAGGACTAGGCTCATGAAGTTCTTTTGGATTTGGATTAAAGTTTCATGGAGTTCCTAGAGAACTAGGCTCATGAAGTTTCTTCGGATTTAGATTCAAGGTTCATGAGGTTCCTAGAGGATTAAGCTCATGAAGTTCCTTCATATTTGGATTAAAGGTTCATGAGGTTCATAGAGTACTAGGCTCATGAAGTTCCTTTAGAGGATTAGGCTCATGGAGTTCATTTGGATTTGGATTTAAGGTGCATGAGGTACCTAGAGGACTAGGCTCATAAAGTTCCAATGGATTTGGATTTAAGGTTTATGAGGTTCCTAGAGGACTAGGCTCATGAAGTTCCATTGGATTTGGATTCAAGGTTCATGAGGTTCCTAGAGGACTAGGCTCATGAAGTTCCTTTGATTTGGATTTAAGGTTCATAAGGTTCCTAAGGACTAGGCTCATGAAGCTCCATTCGATTTGTATTTAAGGTTCATAAGGTTCTTAGAGGACTAGACTCAAGAAGTTCCTTGGAGTTTGGATTTAAGGTTCATGAGGTTCATAGAGAACTAGGCTCATGAAGTTCCATTGGATTTGGATTTAAGGTTCATGAGGTCCATAGAGGACTAGGCTCATGAAGTTCTTTTCGATTTGGATTAAAGTTTCATGGAGTTCCTAGAGAACTAGGCTCATAAAGTTTCTTTGGATTTGGATTTAAGGTTCATGAGGTTCCTAGAGGACTAGGCTCATGAAGTTACTTTGGATTTGGATTTAAGGTTGATGAGGTTCGTAGAGGACTAGGCTCATGAAGTTCCTTTGCATTTGGATTTAAGGTTCATGAGGTTCCTAGAGGATTAGGCTCATGGAGTTCCATTGGATTTGGATTTAAGGTTCATGAGGTCCCTAGAGGACTAGGCTCATGAAGTTCTTTTGGATTTGGATTAAAGTTTCATGGAGTTCCTAGAGAACTAGGCTCATGAAGTTTCTTCGGATTTAGATTCAAGGTTCATGAGGTTCCTAGAGGATTAAGCTCATGAAGTTCCTTCATATTTGGATTAAAGGTTCATGAGGTTCATAGAGTACTAGGCTCATGAAGTTCCTTTAGAGGATTAGGCTCATGGAGTTCATTTGGATTTGGATTTAAGGTGCATGAGGTACCTAGAGGACTAGGCTCATAAAGTTCCAATGGATTTGGATTTAAGGTTTATGAGGTTCCTAGAGGACTAGGCTCATGAAGTTCCATTGGATTTGGATTCAAGGTTCATGAGGTTCCTAGAGGACTAGGCTCATGAAGTTCCTTTGATTTGGATTTAAGGTTCATAAGGTTCCTAAGGACTAGGCTCATGAAGCTCCATTCGATTTGGATTTAAGGTTCATAAGGTTCTTAGAGGACTAGACTCAAGAAGTTCCTTTGAGTTTGGATTTAAGGTTCATGAGGTTCATAGAGAACTAGGCTCATGAAGTTCCATTGGATTTGGATTTAAGGTTCATGAGGTCCATAGAGGACTAGGCTCATGAAGTTCTTTTGGATTTGGATTAAAGTTTCATGGAGTTCCTAGAGAACTAGGCTCATAAAGTTTCTTTGGATTTGGATTTAAGGTTCATGAGGTTCCTAGAGGACTAGGCTCATGAAGTTACTTTGGATTTGGATTTAAGGTTGATGAGGTTCGTAGAGGACTAGGCTCATGAAGTTCCTTTGATTTGGATTTAAGGTTCATAAGGTTCTTAGAGGACTAGACTCAAGAAGTTCCTTTGAGTTTGGATTTAAGGTTCATGAGGTTCATAGAGAACTAGGCTCATGAAGTTCCATTGGATTTGGATTTAAGGTTCATGAGGTCCCTAGAGGACTAGGCTCATGAAGTTCCATTGGATTTGGATTAAAGTTTCATGGAGTTCCTAGAGAACTAGGCTCATGAAGTTTCTTCGGATTTAGATTCAAGGTTCATGAGGTTCCTAGAGGATTAAGCTCATGAAGTTCCTTCATATTTGGATTAAAGGTTCATGAGGTTCATAGAGTACTAGGCTCATGAAGTTCCTTTAGATTTGGATTTAAGGTTCATGAGGTTCCTAGAGGACTAGGCTCATGAAGTTACTTTGGATTTGGATTTAAGGTTGATGAGGTTCGTAGAGGACTAGGCTCATGAAGTTCCTTTGCATTTGGATTTAAGGTTCATGAGGTTCCTAGAGGATTAGGCTCATGGAGTTCCATTGATTTGGATTTAAGGTTCATGAGGTCCCTAGAGGACTAGGCTCATGAAGTTCTTTTGGATTTGGATTAAAGTTTCATGGAGTTCCTAGAGAACTAGGCTCATGAAGTTTCTTCGGATTTGGATTCAAGGTTCATGAGGTTCCTAGAGGACTAAGCTCATGAAGTTCCTTCATATTTGGATTAAAGGTTCATGAGGTTCATAGAGTACTAGGCTCATGAAGTTCCTTTAGATTTGGATTTAAGGTTCATGAGGTTCCTAGAGGACTAGGCTCATGAAGTTACTTTGGATTTGGATTTAAGGTTGATGAGGTTCGTAGAGGACTAGGCTCATGAAGTTCCTTTGCATTTGGATTTAAGGTTCATGAGGTTCCTAGAGGATTAGGCTCATGGAGTTCCTGTGGATTTGGATTTAAGGTTCATGAGGTCCCAGAGGACTAGGCTCATGAAGTTCTTTTGGATTTGGATTAAAGTTTCATGGAGTTCCTAGAGAACTAGGCTCATGAAGTTTCTTCGGATTTAGATTCAAGGTTCATGAGGTTCCTAGAGGATTAAGCTCATGAAGTTCCTTCATATTTGGATTAAAGGTTCATGAGGTTCATAGAGTACTAGGCTCATGAAGTTCCTTTAGAGGATTAGGCTCATGGAGTTCATTTGGATTTGGATTTAAGGTGCATGAGGTACCTAGAGGACTAGGCTCATAAAGTTCCAATGGATTTGGATTTAAGGTTTATGAGGTTCCTAGAGGACTAAGCTCATGAAGTTCCATTGGATTTGGATTCAAGGTTCATGAGGTTCCTAGAGGACTAGGCTCATGAAGTTCCTTTGATTTGGATTTAAGGTTCATAAGGTTCCTAAGGACTAGGCTCATGAAGCTCCATTCGATTTGGATTTAAGGTTCATAAGGTTCTTAGAGGACTAGACTCAAGAAGTTCCTTTGAGTTTGGATTTAAGGTTCATGAGGTTCATAGAGAACTAGGCTCATGAAGTTCCATTGGATTTGGATTTAAGGTTCATGAGGTCCATAGAGGACTAGGCTCATGAAGTTCTTTTGGATTTGGATTAAAGTTTCATGGAGTTCCTAGAGAACTAGGCTCATAAAGTTTCTTTGGATTTGGATTTAAGGTTCATGAGGTTCCTAGAGGACTAGGCTCATGAAGTTACTTGGATTTGGATTTAAGGTTGATGAGGTTCGTAGAGGACTAGGCTCATGAAGTTCCTTTGCATTTGGATTTAAGGTTCATGAGGTTCCTAGAGGATTAGGCTCATGGAGTTCCATTGGATTTGGATTTAAGGTTCATGAGGTCCCTAGAGGACTAGGCTCATGAAGTTCTTTTGGATTTGGATTAAAGTTTCATGGAGTTCCTAGAGAACTAGGCTCATGAAGTTTCTTCGGATTTAGATTCAAGGTTCATGAGGTTCCTAGAGGATTAAGCTCATGAAGTTCCTTCATATTTGGATTAAAGGTTCATGAGGTTCATAGAGTACTAGGCTCATGAAGTTCCTTTAGAGGATTAGGCTCATGGAGTTCATTTGGATTTGGATTTAAGGTGCATGAGGTACCTAGAGGACTAGGCTCATAAAGTTCCAATGGATTTGGATTTAAGGTTTATGAGGTTCCTAGAGGACTAGGCTCATGAAGTTCCATTGTATATTGATTCAAGGTTCATGAGGTTCCTAGAGGACTAGGCTCATGAAGTTCCTTTGATTTGGATTTAAGGTTCATAAGGTTCCTAAGGACTAGGCTCATGAAGCTCCATTCGATTTGGATTTAAGGTTCATAAGTTTCTTAGAGGACTAGACTCAAGAAGTTCCTTTGAGTTTGGATTTAAGGTTCATGAGGTTCATAGAGAACTAGGCTCATGAAGTTCCATTGGATTTAAGGTTCATGAGGTCCATAGAGGACTAGGCTCATGAAGTTCTTTTGGATTTGGATTAAAGTTTCATGGAGTTCCTAGAGAACTAGGCTCATAAAGTTTCTTTGGATTTGGATTTAAGGTTCATGAGGTTCCTAGAGGACTAGGCTCATGAAGTTACTTTGGATTTGGATTTAAGGTTGATGAGGTTCGTAGAGGACTAGGCTCATGAAGTTCCTTTGATTTGGATTTAAGGTTCATAAGGTTCTTAGAGGACTAGACTCAAGAAGTTCCTTTGAGTTTGGATTTAAGGTTCATGAGGTTCATAGAGAACTAGGCTCATGAAGTTCCATTGGATTTGGATTTAAGGTTCATGAGGTCCCTAGAGAACTAGGCTCATGAAGTTCCATTGGATTTGGATTTAAGGTTCATGAGGTCCATAGAGGACTAGGCTCATGAAGTTCTTTTGGATTTGGATTAAAGTTTCATGGAGTTCCTAGAGAACTAGGCTCATGAAGTTTCTTCGGATTTGGATTAAAGGTTCATGAGGTTCCTAGAGGACTAGGTTCATGAAGTTCCTTCGGATTTGGATTAAAGGTTCATGAGGTTCCTAGAGGACTAGGCTCATGAAGTTCCTTTGGATTTGGATTAAGGTTAATGAGGTTCCTATAAGACTAGGCTCATAAAGTTCATTTGGATTTGGATTTAAGGTTCATGAGGTACCTAGAGGACTAGGCTCATGAAGTTCCATTGGATCTGGATAGGACTAGGCTTATGAAGTTCCATTGGATTTGGATTTAAGGTTCATGAGGTTGCTAGAGGACTAGGCTCATGAAGTTCCTTTGGATTTAGATTTAAGGTTCATGAGGTTCCTAGAGGACTAGGCTCATAAAGTTCCTGCGAATTTAGATTACAGGTTCATGTGGTTCCTAGAGGACTATGCCCATGTCGTTCATTTGAATTTCATTTAAGATTCACGAGGTTCCTAGTAGACTAGACTCATGAAGTTTCTTTGGATTTGGATTCAAGGTTCATGATGTACCTAGAGGACTAGGCTCATGAAGTTCCATTGGATTTGGATAGGACTGGGCTCATGAAGTTCCATAGGATTTGGATTTAAGGTTCATGAGGTTCCTAGCGGACTAGGCTCATGAAGTTCTCTTGGATTTAGATTAAAGGTTCATGGAGTTCCTAGAGAACTAGGCTCATGAAGTTTATTCGGATTTGGATTCAAGGTTCATGAGGTTCCTAGAGGACTAAGCTCATGAAGTTCCTTCATATTTTGATTAAAGGTTCATGAGGTTCCTAGAGTACTAGGCTCATAAAGTTCCATTGGATTTGGATTTAAGGTTCATGAGGTTCGTAGAGGACTAGGCTCATGAAGTTCCTTTGCATTTGGATTTAAGGTTCATGAGGTTCCTAGAGGATTAGGCTCATGGAGTTCCATTGGATTTGGATTTAAGGTTCATGAGGTCCCTAGAGGACTAGGCTCATGAAGTTCTTTTGGATTTGGATTAAAGTTTCATGGAGTTCCTAGAGAACTAGGCTCATGAAGTTTCCTCGGATTTGGATTCAAGGTTCATGAGGTTCCTAGAGGACTAAGCTCATGAAGTTCCTTCATATTTAGATTAAAGGTTCATGAGGTTCATAGAGTACTAGGCTCATGAAGTTCCTTTAGATTTGGATTTAAGGTTCATGAGGTTCCTAGAGGACTAGGCTCATGATGTTACTTTGGATTTGGATTTAAGGTTCATGAGGTTCCTAGAGGACTAGGCTCATGAAGTTCCTTTGCATTTGGATTTAAGGTTCATGAGGTTCCTAGAGGATTAGGCTCATGGAGTTCCTTTGGATTTGGATTTAAGGTGCATGAGGTACCTAGAGGACTAGGCTCATAAAGTTCCATTGGATTTGGATTTAAGGTTTATGAGGTTCCTAGAGGACTAGGCTCATGAAGTTCCATTGGATTTGGATTTAAGGTTCATGAGGTTCCTAGAGGACTAGGCTCATGAAGTTCCTTTGATTTGGATTGAAGGTTCATAAGGTTCCTAAGGACTAGGCTCATGAAGCTCCATTCGATTTGGATTTAAGGTTCATAAGGTTCTTAGAGGACTAGACTCAAGAAGTTCCTTTGAGTTTGGATTTAAGATTCACGAGGTTCATAGAGAACTAGGCTCATGAAGTTCCATTGGATTTGGATTTAAGGTTCATGAGGTCCCTAGAGGACTAGGCTCATGAAGTTCTTTTGGATTTGGATTAAAGTTTCATGGAGTTCCTAGAGAACTAGGCTCATGAAGTTTCTTCGGATTTGGATTAAAGGTTCATGAGGTTCCTAGAGGACTAGGTTCATGAAGTTCCTTCGGATTTGGATTAAAGGTTCATGAGGTTCCTAGAGGACTAGGCTCATGAAGTTCCTTTGGATTTGGATTAAGGTTAATGAGGTTCCTATAAGACTAGGCTCATAAAGTTCATTTGGATTTGGATTTAAGGTTCATGAGGTTCCTAGAGTACTAGGCTCATAAAGTTCCATTGGATTTGGATTTAAGGTTCATGAGGTTCGTAGAGGACTAGGCTCATGAAGTTCCTTTGCATTTGGATTTAAGGTTCATGAGGTTCCTAGAGGATTAGGCTCATGGAGTTCCATTGGATTTGGATTTAAGGTTCATGAGGTTCCTAGCGGACTAGGCTCATGAAGTTCTCTTGGATTTAGATTAAAGGTTCATGGAGTTCCTAGAGAACTAGGCTCATGAAGTTTCTTCGGATTTGGATTCAAGGTTCATGAGGTTCCTAGAGGACTAAGCTCATGAAGTTCCTTCATATTTTGATTAAAGGTTCATGAGGTTCCTAGAGTACTAGGCTCATAAAGTTCCATTGGATTTGGATTTAAGGTTCATGAGGTTCGTAGAGGACTAGGCTCATGAAGTTCCTTTGCATTTGGATTTAAGGTTCATGAGGTTCCTAGAGGACTAGGCTCATGGAGTTCCATTGGATTTGGATTTAAGGTTCATAAGGTCCCTAGAGGACTAGGCTCATGAAGTTCTTTTGGATTTGGATTAAAGTTTCATGGAGTTCCTAGAAAACTAGGCTCATGAAGTTTCTTCGGATTTGGATTCAAGGTTCATGAGGTTCCTAGAGGACTAAGCTCATGAAGTTCCTTCATATTTGGATTAAAGGTTCATGAGGTTCATAGAGTACTAGGCTCATGAAGTTCCTTTAGATTTGGATTTAAGGTTCATGAGGTTCCTAGAGGACTAGGCTCATGAAGTTACTTTGGATTTGGATTTAAGGTTCATGAGGTTCCTAGAGGACTAGGCTCATGAAGTTCCTTTGCATTTGGATTTAAGGTTCATGAGGTTCCTAGAGGATTAGGCTCATGGAGTTCCTTTGGATTTGGATTTAAGGTGCATGAGGTACCTAGAGGACTAGGCTCATAAAGTTCCATTGGATTTGGATTTAAGGTTTATGAGGTTCCTAGAGGACTAGGCTCATGAAGTTCCATTGGATTTGGATTTAAGGTTCATGAGGTTCCTAGAGGACTAGGCTCATGAAGTTCCTTTGATTTGGATTTAAGGTTCATAAGGTTCCTAAGGACTAGGCTCATGAAGCTCCATTCGATTTGGATTTAAGGTTCATAAGGTTCTTAGAGGACTAGACTCAAGAAGTTCCTTTGAGTTTGGATTTAAGATTTATGAGGTTCATAGAGAACTAGGCTCATGAAGTTCCATTGGATTTGGATTTAAGGTTCATGAGGTCCCTAGAGGACTAGGCTCATGAAGTTCTTTTGGATTTGGATTAAAGTTTCATGGAGTTCCTAGAGAACTAGGCTCATGAAGTTTCTTCGGATTTGGATTAAAGGTTCATGAGGTTCCTAGAGGACTAGGTTCATGAAGTTCCTTCGGATTTGGATTAAAGGTTCATGAGGTTCCTAGAGGACTAGGATCATGAAGTTCCTTTGGATTTGGATTAAGGTTAATGAGGTTCCTATAAGACTAGGCTCATAAAGTTCATTTGGATTTGGATTTAAGGTTCATGAGGTACCTAGAGGACCAGACTCATGAAGTTCCATTGGATCTGGATAGGACTAGGCCTATGAAGTTCCATTGGATTTGGATTTAAGGTTCATGAGGTTGCTAGAGGACTAGGCTCATGAAGTTCCTTTGGATTTAGATTTAAGGTTCATGAGGTTCCTAGAGGACTAGGCTCATAAAGTTCCTGCGAATTTAGATTACAGGTTCATGTGGTTCCTAGAGGACTAGGCTCATGAAGTTCCTTTGCATTTGGATTTAAGGTTCATGAGGTTCCTAGAGGATTAGGCTCATGGAGTTCCTTTGGATTTGGATTTAAGGTGCATGAGGTACCTAGAGGACTAGGCTCATAAAGTTCCATTGGATTTGGATTTAAGGTTTATGAGGTTCCTAGAGGACTAGGCTCATGAAGTTCCATTGGATTTGGATTTAAGGTTCATGAGGTTCCTAGAGGACTAGGCTCATGAAGTTCCTTTGATTTGGATTTAAGGTTCATAAGGTTCCTAAGGACTAGGCTCATGAAGCTCCATTCGATTTGGATTTAAGGTTCATAAGGTTCTTAGAGGACTAGACTCAAGAAGTTCCTTTGAGTTTGGATTTAAGATTTATGAGGTTCATAGAGAACTAGGCTCATGAAGTTCCATTGGATATGGATTTAAGGTTCATGAGGTCCCTAGAGGACTAGGCTCATGAAGTTCTTTTGGATTTGGATTAAAGTTTCATGGAGTTCCTAGAGAACTAGGCTCATGAAGTTTCTTCGGATTTGGATTAAAGGTTCATGAGGTTCCTAGAGGACTAGGTTCATGAAGTTCCTTGGATTTGGATTATAGGTTCATGAGGTTCCTAGAGGACTAGGATCATGAAGTTCCTTTGGATTTGGATTAAGGTTAATGAGGTTCCTATAAGACTAGGCTCATAAAGTTCATTTGGATTTGGATTTAAGGTTCATGAGGTACCTAGAGGACCAGACTCATGAAGTTCCATTGGATCTGGATAGGACTAGGCCTATGAAGTTCCATTGGATTTGGATTTAAGGTTCATGAGGTTGCTAGAGGACTCGGATCATGAAGTTCCTTTGGATTTAGATTTAAGGTTCATGAGGTTCCTAGAGGACTAGGCTCATAAAGTTCCTGCGAATTTAGATTACAGGTTCATGTGGTTCCTAGAGGACTATGCCCATGTCGTTCCTTTGAATTTCATTTAAGATTCACGAGGTTCCTAGTAGACTAGACTCATGAAGTTTCTTTGGATTTGGATTCAAGGTTCATGAGGTACCTAGAGGACTAGGCTCATGAAGTTCCATTGGATTTGGATAGGACTGGGCTCATGAAGTTCCATAGGATTTGGATTTATGGTTCATGAGGTTCCTAGCGGACTAGGCTCATGAAGTTCTCCTGGATTTAGATTAAAGGTTCATGGAGTTCCTAGAGAACTAGGCTCATGAAGTTTCTTCGGATTTGGATTCAAGGTTCATGAGGTTCCTAGAGGACTAAGCTCATGAAGTTCCTTCATATTTGGATTAAAGGTTCATGAGGTTCCTAGAGTACTAGGCTCATAATGTTCCTTTGGATTTGTATTTAAGGTTCATGAGGTTCCTAGAGGACTAGGCTCATGAAGTTACTTTGGATTTGGATTTAAGGTTGATGAGGTTGCTAGAGGACTAGGCTCATGAAGTTCCTTTGCATTTGGATTTAAGGTTCATGAGGTTCCTAGAGGATTAGGCTCATGGAGTTCCATTGGATTTGGATTTAAGGTTCATGAGGTCCCTAGAGGACTAGGCTCATGAAGTTCTTTTGGATTTGGATTAAAGTTTCATGGAGTTCCTAGAGAACTAGGCTCATGAAGTTTCTTCGGATTTGGATTCAAGGTTCATGAGGTTCCTAGAGGACTAAGCTCATGAAGTTCCTTCATATTTGGATTAAAGGTTCATGAGGTTCATAGAGTACTAGGCTCATGAAGTTCCTGCGAATTTAGATTACAGGTTCATGTGGTTCCTAGAGGACTATGCCCATGTCGTTCCTTTGAATTTCATTTAAGATTCACGAGGTTCCTAGTAGACTAGACTCATGAAGTTTCTTTGGATTTGGATTCAAGGTTCATGAGGTACCTAGAGGACTAGGCTCATGAAGTTCCATTGGATTTGGATAGGACTGGGCTCATGAAGTTCCATAGGATTTGGATTTATGGTTCATGAGGTTCCTAGCGGACTAGGCTCATGAAGTTCTCTTGGATTTAGATTAAAGGTTCATGGAGTTCCTAGAGAACTAGGCTCATGAAGTTTCTTCGGATTTGGATTCAAGGTTCATGAGGTTCCTAGAGGACTAAGCTCATGAAGTTCCTTCATATTTGGATTAAAGGTTCATGAGGTTCCTAGAGTACTAGGCTCATAATGTTCCTTTGGATTTGTATTTAAGGTTCATGAGGTTCCTAGAGGACTAAGCTCATGAAGTTACTTTGGATTTGGATTTAAGGTTGATGAGGTTGCTAGAGGACTAGGCTCCTGAAGTTCCTTTGCATTTGGATTTAAGGTTCATGAGGTTCCTAGAGGATTAGGCTCATGGAGTTCCGTTGGATTTGGATTTAAGGTTCATGAGGTCCCTAGAGGACTAGGCTCATGAAGTTCTTTTGGATTTGGATTAAAGTTTCATGGAGTTCCTAGAGAACTAGGCTCATGAAGTTTCTTCGGATTTGGATTCAAGGTTCATGAGGTTCCTAGAGGACTAAGCTCATGAAGTTCCTTCATATTTGGATTAAAGGTTCATGAGGTTCATAGAGTACTAGGCTCATGAAGTTCCTGCGAATTTAGATTACAGGTTCATGTGGTTCCTAGAGGACTATGCCCATGTCGTTCCTTTGAATTTCATTTAAGATTCACGAGGTTCCTAGTAGACTAGACTCATGAAGTTTCTTTGGATTTGGATTCAAGGTTCATGAGGTACCTAGAGGACTAGGCTCATGAAGTTCCATTGGATTTGGATAGGACTGGGCTCATGAAGTTCCATAGGATTTGGATTTATGGTTCATGAGGTTCCTAGCGGACTAGGCTCATGAAGTTCTCTTGGATTTAGATTAAAGGTTCATGGAGTTCCTAGAGAACTAGGCTCATGAAGTTTCTTCGGATTTAGATTCAAGGTTCATGAGGTTCCTAGAGGACTAAGCTCATGAAGTTCCTTCATATTTGGATTAAAGGTTCATGAGGTTCCTAGAGTACTAGGCTCATAATGTTCCTTTGGATTTGTATTTAAGGTTCATGAGGTTCCTAGAGGACTAGGATCATGAAGTTACTTTGGATTTGGATTTAAGGTTGATGAGATTGCTAGAGGACTAGGCTCATGAAGTTCCTTTGCATTTGGATTTAAGGTTCATGAGGTTCCTAGAGGATTAGGCTCATGGAGTTCCATTGGATTTGGATTTAAGGTTCATGAGGTCCCTAGAGGACTAGGCTCATGAAGTTCTTTTGGATTTGGATTAAAGTTTCATGGAGTTCCTAGAGAACTAGGCTCATGAAGTTTCTTCGGATTTGGATTCAAGGTTCATGAGGTTCCTAGAGGACTAAGCTCATGAAGTTCCTTCATATTTGGATTAAAGGTTCATGAGGTTCATAGAGTACTAGGCTCATGAAGTTCCTTTAGATTTGGATTTAAGGTTCATGAGGTTCCTAGAGGGCTAGGCTCATGAAGTTACTTTGGATTTGGATTTAAGGTTCATGAGGTTCCTAGAGGAGTAGGCTCATGAAGTTCCTTTGCATTTGGATTTAAGGTTCATGAGGTTCCTAGAGGATTAGGCTCATGGAGTTCTTTTGGATTTGGATTTAAGGTGCATGAGGTACCTAGAGGACTAGGCTCATAAAGTTCCATTGGATTTGGATTTAAGGTTTATGAGGTTCCTAGAGGACTAGGCTCATGAAGTTCCATTGGATTTGGATTTAAGGTTTATGAGGTTCCTAGAGGACTAGGCTCATGAAGTTCCTTTGATTTGGATTTAAGGTTCATAAGGTTCATAAGGACTAGGCTCATGAAGCTCCATTCGATTTGGATTTAAGGTTCATAAGGTTCTTAGAGGACTAGACTCAAGAAGTTCCTTTGAGTTTGGATTTAAGGTTCATGAGGTTCATAGAGAACTAGGCTCATGAAGTTCCATTGGATTTGGATTTAAGGTTCATGAGGTTCCTAGAGGACTAGGCTCATGAAGTTCCTTTGATTTGGATTTAAGGTTCATAAGGTTCCTAAGGACTAGGCTCATGAAGCTCCATTCGATTTGGATTTAAGGTTCATAAGGTTCTTAGAGGACTAGACTCAAGAAGTTCCTTTGAGTTTGGATTTAAGGTTCATGAGGTTCATAGAGAACTAGGCTCATGAAGTTCCATTGGATTTGGATTTAAGGTTCATGAGGTCCCTAGAGGACTAGGCTCATGAAGTTCTTTTCGATTTGGATTAAAGTTTCATGGAGTTCCTAGAGAACTAGGCTCATGAAGTTTCTTCGGATTTGGATTAAAGGTTCATGAGGTTCCTAGAGGACTAGGTTCATGAAGTTCCTTCGGATTTGGATTAAAGGTTCATGAGGTTCCTAGAGGACTAGGCTCATGAAGTTTCTTTGGATTTGGAATAAGGTTAATGAGGTTCCTATAAGACTAGGCTCATAAAGTTCATTTGGATTTGGATTTAAGGTTCATGAGGTACCTAGAGGACTAGGCTCATGAAGTTCCATTGGATCTGGATAGGACTAGGCTTATGAAGTTCCATTGGATTTGGATTTAAGGTTCATGAGGTTGCTAGAGGACTAGGCTCATGAAGTTCTTTTCGATTTGGATTAAAGTTTCATGGAGTTCCTAGAGAACTAGGCTCATGAAGTTTCTTCGGATTTGGATTAAAGGTTCATGAGGTTCCTAGAGGACTAGGCTCATGAAGTTCCATTAGATTTGGATTTAAGGTTCATGAGGTCCCTAGAGGACTAGGCTCATGATGTTCTTTTCGATTTGGATTAAAGTTTAATGGAGTTCCTAGAGAACTAGGCTCATGAAGTTTCTTCGGATTTGGATTAAAGGTTCACGAGGTTCCTAGAGGACTAGGTTCATGAAGTTCCTTCGGATTTGGATTAAAGGTTCATGAGGTTCCTAGAGGACTAGGCTCATGAAGTTCCTTTGGATTTGGATTAAGGTTAATGAGGTTCCTAGTAGACTAGACTCATGAAGTTTCTTTGGATTTGGATTCAAGGTTCATGAGGTACCTAGAGGACTAGGCTCATGAAGTTCCATTGGATTTGGATAGGACTGGGCTCATGAAGTTCCATAGGATTTGGATTTATGGTTCATGAGGTTCCTAGCGGACTAGGCTCATGAAGTTCTCTTGGATTTAGATTAAAGGTTCATGGAGTTCCTAGAGAACTAGGCTCATGAAGTTTCTTCGGATTTGGATTCAAGGTTCATGAGGTTCCTAGAGGACTAAGCTCATGAAGTTCCTTCATATTTGGATTAAAGGTTCATGAGGTTCCTAGAGTACTAGGCTCATAATGTTCCTTTGGATTTGTATTTAAGGTTCATGAGGTTCCTAGAGGACTAGGCTCATGAAGTTACTTTGGATTTGGATTTAAGGTTGATGAGGTTGCTAGAGGACTAGGCTCATGAAGTTCCTTTGCATTTGGATTTAAGGTTCATGAGGTTCCTAGAGGATTAGGCTCATGGACTTCCATTGGATTTGGATTTATGGTTCATGAGGTTCCTAGCGGACTAGGCTCATGAAGTTCTCTTGGATTTAGATTAAAGGTTCATGGAGTTCCTAGAGAACTAGGCTCATGAAGTTTCTTCGGATTTAGATTCAAGGTTCATGAGGTTCCTAGAGGACTAAGCTCATGAAGTTCCTTCATATTTGGATTAAAGGTTCATGAGGTTCCTAGAGTACTAGGCTCATAATGTTCCTTTGGATTTGTATTTAAGGTTCATGAGGTTCCTCGAGGACTAGGATCATGAAGTTACTTTGGATTTGGATTTAAGGTTGATGAGATTGCTAGAGGACTAGGCTCATGAAGTTCCTTTGCATTTGGATTTAAGGTTCATGAGGTTCCTAGAGGATTAGGCTCATGGAGTTCCATTGGATTTGGATTTAAGGTTCATGAGGTCCCTAGAGGACTAGGCTCATGAAGTTCTTTTGGATTTGGATTAAAGTTTCATGGAGTTCCTAGAGAACTAGGCTCATGAAGTTTCTTCGGATTTGGATTCAAGGTTCATGAGGTTCCTAGAGGACTAAGCTCATGAAGTTCCTTCATATTTGGATTAAAGGTTCATGAGGTTCATAGAGTACTAGGCTCATGAAGTTCCTTTAGATTTGGATTTAAGGTTCATGAGGTTCCTAGAGGGCTAGGCTCATGAAGTTACTTTGGATTTGGATTTAAGGTTCGTGAGGTTCCTAGAGGAGTAGGCTCATGAAGTTCCTTTGCATTTGGATTTAAGGTTCATGAGGTTCCTAGAGGATTAGGCTCATGGAGTTCTTTTGGATTTGGATTTAAGGTGCATGAGGTACCTAGAGGACTAGGCTCATAAAGTTCCATTGGATTTGGATTTAAGGTTTATGAGGTTCCTAGAGGACTAGGCTCATGAAGTTCCATTGGATTTGGATTTAAGGTTCATGAGGTTCCTAGAGGACTAGGCTCATGAAGTTCCTTTGATTTGGATTTAAGGTTCATAAGGTTCATAAGGACTAGGCTCATGAAGCTCCATTCGATTTGGATTTAAGGTTCATAAGGTTCTTAGAGGACTAGACTCAAGAAGTTCCTTTGAGTTTGGATTTAAGGTTCATGAGGTTCATAGAGAACTAGGCTCATGAAGTTCCATTGGATTTGGATTTAAGGTTCATGAGGTTCCTAGAGGACTAGGCTCATGAAGTTCCTTTGATTTGGATTTAAGGTTCATAAGGTTCCTAAGGACTAGGCTCATGAAGCTCCATTCGATTTGGATTTAAGGTTCATAAGGTTCTTAGAGGACTAGACTCAAGAAGTTCCTTTGAGTTTGGATTTAAGGTTCATGAGGTTCATAGAGAACTAGGCTCATGAAGTTCCATTGGATTTGGATTTAAGGTTCATGAGGTCCCACAGGACTAGGCTCATGAAGTTCTTTTGGAATTGTATTAAAGTTTCATGTAGTTCCTAGAGAACTAGGCTCATGAAGTTTCTTCGGATTTGGATTAAAGGTTCATGAGGTTCCTAGAGGACTAGGTTCATGAAGTTCCTTCGGATTTGGATTAAAGGTTCATGAGGTTCCTAGAGGACTAGGCTCATGAAGTTTCTTTGGATTTGGATTAAGGTTAATGAGGTTCCTATAAGACTAGGCTCATAAAGTTCATTTGGATTTGGATTTAAGGTTCATGAGGTACCTAGAGGACTAGGCTCATGAAGTTCCATTGGATCCGGATAGGACTAGGCTTATGAAGTTCCATTGATTTGGATTTAAGGTTCATGAGGTTGCTAGAGGACTAGGCTCATGAAGTTCTTTCGATTTGGATTAAAGTTTCATGGAGTTCCTAGAGAACTAGGCTCATGAAGTTTCTTCGGATTTGGATTAAAGGTTCATGAGGTTCCTAGAGGACTAGGCTCATGAAGTTCCATTAGATTTGGATTTAAGGTTCATGAGGTCCCTAGAGGACTAGGCTCATGATGTTCTTTTCGATTTGGATTAAAGTTTAATGGAGTTCCTAGAGAACTAGGCTCATGAAGTTTCTTCGGATTTGGATTAAAGGTTCATGAGGTTCCTAGAGGACTAGGTTCATGAAGTTCCTTCGGATTTGGATTAAAGGTTCATGAGGTTCCTAGAGGACTAGGCTCATGAAGTTCCTTTGGATTTGGATTAAGGTGAATGAGGTTCCTAGTAGACTAGACTCATGAAGTTTCTTTGGATTTTGATTCAAGGTTCATGAGGTACCTAGAGGACTAGGCTCATGAAGTTCCATTGGATTTGGATAGGGTGGGCTCATGAAGTTCCATAGGATTTGGATTTATGGTTCATGAGGTTCCTAGCGGACTAGGCTCATGAAGTTCTCTTGGATTTAGATTAAAGGTTCATGGAGTTCCTAGAGAACTAGGCTCATGAAGTTTCTTCGGATTTGGATTCAAGGTTCATGAGGTTCCTAGAGGACTAAGCTCATGAAGTTCCTTCATATTTGGATTAAAGGTTCATGAGGTTCCTAGAGTACTAGGCTCATAATGTTCCTTTGGATTTGTATTTAAGGTTCATGAGGTTCCTAGAGGACTAGGCTCATGAAGTTACTTTGGATTTGGATTTAAGGTTGATGAGGTTGCTAGAGGACTAGGCTCATGAAGTTCCTTTGCATTTGGATTTAAGGTTCATGAGGTTCCTAGAGGATTAGGCTCATGGACTTCCATTGGATTTGGATTTAAGGTTCATGAGGTCCCTAGAGGACTAGGCTCATGAAGTTCTTTTGGATTTGGATTAAAGTTTCATGGAGTTCCTAGAGAACTAGGCTCATGAAGTTTCTTCGGATTTGGATTCAAGGTTCATGAGGTTCATAGAGGACTAAGCTCATGAAGTTCCTTCATATTTGGATTAAAGGTTCATGAGGTTCATAGAGTACTAGGCTCATGAAGTTCCTTTAGATTTGGATTTAAGGTTCATGAGGTTCCTAGAGGACTAGGCTCATGAAGTTCCTTTGATTTGGATTTAAGGTTCATAAGGTTCCTAAGGACTAGGCTCATGAAGCTCCATTCGATTTGGATTTAAGGTTCATAAGGTTCTTAGAGGACTAGACTCAAGAAGTTCCTTTGAGTTTGGATTTAAGGTTCATGAGGTTCATAGAGAACTAGGCTCATGAAGTTCCATTGGATTTGGATTTAAGGTTCATGAGGTCCCTAGAGGACTAGGCTCATGAAGTTCTTTTCGATTTGGATTAAAGTTTCATGGAGTTCCTAGAGAACTAGGCTCATGAAGTTTCTTCGGATTTGGATTAAAGGTTCATGAGGTTCCTAGAGGACTAGGTTCATGAAGTTCCTTCGGATTTGGATTAAAGGTTCATGAGGTTCCTAGAGGACTAGGCTCATGAAGTTTCTTTGGATTTGGATTAAGGTTAATGAGGTTCCTATAAGACTAGGCTCATAAAGTTCATTTGGATTTGGATTTAAGGTTCATGAGGTACCTAGAGGACTAGGCTCATGAAGTTCCATTGGATCTGGATAGGACTAGGCTTATGAAGTTCCATTGGATTTGGATTTAAGGTTCATGAGGTTGCTAGAGGACTAGGCTCATGAAGTTCTTTTCGATTTGGATTAAAGTTTCATGGAGTTCCTAGAGAACTAGGCTCATGAAGTTTCTTCGGATTTGGATTAAAGGTTCATGAGGTTCCTAGAGGACTAGGCTCATGAAGTTCCATTAGATTTGGATTTAAGGTTCATGAGGTCCCTAGAGGACTAGGCTCATGATGTTCTTTTCGATTTGGATTAAAGTTTAATGGAGTTCCTAGAGAACTAGGCTCATGAAGTTTCTTCGGATTTGGATTAAAGGTTCATGAGGTTCCTAGAGGACTAGGTTCATGAAGTTCCTTCGGATTTGGATTAAAGGTTCATGAGGTTCCTAGAGGACTAGGCTCATGAAGTTCCTTTGGATTTGGATTAAGGTGAATGAGGTTCCTAGTAGACTAGACTCATGAAGTTTCTTTGGATTTTGATTCAAGGTTCATGAGGTACCTAGAGGACTAGGCTCATGAAGTTCCATTGGATTTGGATAGGACTGGGCTCATGAAGTTCCATAGGATTTGGATTTATGGTTCATGAGGTTCCTAGCGGACTAGGCTCATGAAGTTCTCTTGGATTTAGATTAAAGGTTCATGGAGTTCCTAGAGAACTAGGCTCATGAAGTTTCTTCGGATTTGGATTCAAGGTTCATGAGGTTCCTAGAGGACTAAGCTCATGAAGTTCCTTCATATTTGGATTAAAGGTTCATGAGGTTCCTAGAGTACTAGGCTCATAATGTTCCTTTGGATTTGTATTTAAGGTTCATGAGGTTCCTAGAGGACTAGGCTCATGAAGTTACTTTGGATTTGGATTTAAGGTTGATGAGGTTGCTAGAGGACTAGGCTCATGAAGTTCCTTTGCATTTGGATTTAAGGTTCATGAGGTTCCTAGAGGATTAGGCTCATGGACTTCCATTGGATTTGGATTTAAGGTTCATGAGGTCCCTAGAGGACTAGGCTCATGAAGTTCTTTTGGATTTGGATTAAAGTTTCATGGAGTTCCTAGAGAACTAGGCTCATGAAGTTTCTTCGGATTTGGATTCAAGGTTCATGAGGTTCATAGAGGACTAAGCTCATGAAGTTCCTTCATATTTGGATTAAAGGTTCATGAGGTTCATAGAGTACTAGGCTCATGAAGTTCCTTTAGATTTGGATTTAAGGTTCATGAGGTTCCTAGAGGACTAGGCTCATGAAGTTACTTTGGATTTGGATTTAAGGTTCACGAGGTTCCTAGAGGAGTAGGCTCATGAAGTTCCTTTGCATTTGGATTTAAGGTTCATGAGGTTCCTAGAGGATTAGGCTCATGGAGTTCCTTTGGATTTGGATTTAAGGTGCATGAGGTACCTAGAGGACTAGGCTCATAAAGTTCCATTGGATTTGGATTTAAGGTTTATGAGGTTCCTAGAGGACTAGGCTCATGAAGTTCCATTGGATTTGGATTTAAGGTTCATGAGGTTCCTAGAGGACTAGGCTCATGAAGTTCCTTTGATTTGGATTTAAGGTTCATAAGGTTCATAAGGACTAGGCTCATGAAGCTCCATTCGATTTGGATTTAAGGTTCATAAGGTTCTTAGAGGACTAGACTCAAGAAGTTCCTTTGAGTTTGGATTTAAGGTTCATGAGGTTCATAGAGAACTAGGCTCATGAAGTTCCATTGGATTTGGATTTAAGGTTCATGAGGTTCCTAGAGGACTAGGCTCATGAAGTTCCTTTGATTTGGATTTAAGGTTCATAAGGTTCCTAAGGACTAGGCTCATGAAGCTCCATTCGATTTGGATTTAAGGTTCATAAGGTTCTTAGAGGACTAGACTCAAGTTCCTTTGAGTTTGGATTTAAGGTTCATGAGGTTCATAGAGAACTAGGCTCATGAAGTTCCATTGGATTTGGATTTAAGGTTCATGAGGTCCCTAGAGGACTAGGCTCATGAAGTTCTTTTCGATTTGGATTAAAGTTTCATGGAGTTCCTAGAGAACTAGGCTCATGAAGTTTCTTCGGATTTGGATTAAAGGTTCATGAGGTTCCTAGAGGACTAGGTTCATGAAGTTCCTTCGGATTTGGATTAAATGTTCATGAGGTTCCTAGAGGACTAGGCTCATGAAGTTCCTTTGGATTTGGATTAAGGTTAATGAGGTTCCTATAAGACTAGGCTCATAAAGTTCATTTGGATTTGGATTTAAGGTTCATGAGGTACCTAGAGGACTAGGCTCATGAAGTTCCATTGGATCTGGATAGGACTAGGCTTATGAAGTTCCATTGGATTTGGATTTAAGGTTCATGAGGTTGCTAGAGGACTAGTCTCATGAAGTTCCTTTGGATTTAGATTTAAGGTTCATGAGGTTCCTAGAGGACTAGGCTCCTAAAGTTCCTGCGAATTTAGATTACAGGTTCATGTGGTTCCTAGAGGACTATGCCCATGTCGTTCCTTTGAATTTCATTTAAGATTCACGAGGTTCCTAGTAGACTAGACTCATGAAGTTTCTTTGGATTTGGATTCAAGGTTCATGATGTACCTAGAGGACTAGGCTCATGAAGTTCCATTGGATTTGGATAGACTGGGCTCATGAAGTTCCATAGGATTTGGATTTAAGGTTCATGAGGTTCCTAGCGGACTAGGCTCATGAAGTTCTCTTGGATTTAGATTAAAGGTTCATGGAGTTCCTAGAGAACTAGGCTTATGAAGTTCCATTGGATTTGGATTTAAGGTTCATGAGGTTGCTAGAGGACTAGGCTCATGAAGTTCCTTTGGATTTAGATTTAAGGTTCATGAGGTTCCTAGAGGATTAGGCTCATGGAGTTCATTTGGATTTGGATTTAAGGTGCATGAGGTACCTAGAGGACTAGGCTCATAAAGTTCCAATGGATTTGGATTTAAGGTTTATGAGGTTCCTAGAGGACTAGGCTCATGAAGTTCCATTGGATTTGGATTTAAGGTTCATGAGGTTCCTAGAGGACTAGGCTCATGAAGTTCCTTTGATTTGGATTTAAGGTTCATAAGGTTCCTAAGGACTAGGCTCATGAAGCTCCATTCGATTTGGATTTAAGGTTCATAAGGTTCTTAGAGGACTAGACTCAAGAAGTTCCTTTGAGTTTGGATTTAAGGTTCATGAGGTTCATAGAGAACTAGGCTCATGAAGTTCCATTGGATTTGGATTTAAGGTTCATGAGGTCCCTAGAGGACTAGGCTCATGAAGTTCTTTTCGATTTGGATTAAAGTTTCATGGAGTTCCTAGAGAACTAGGCTCATGAAGTTTCTTCGGATTTGGATTAAAGGTTCATGAGGTTCCTAGAGGACTAGGTTCATGAAGTTCCTTCGGATTTGGATTAAATGTTCATGAGGTTCCTAGAGGACTAGGCTCATGAAGTTCCTTTGGATTTGGATTAAGGTTAATGAGGTTCCTATAAGACTAGGCTCATAAAGTTCATTTGGATTTGGATTTAAGGTTCATGAGGTACCTAGAGGACTAGGCTCATGAAGTTCCATTGGATCTGGATAGGACTAGGCTTATGAAGTTCCATTGGATTTGGATTTAAGGTTCATGAGGTTGCTAGAGGACTAGTCTCATGAAGTTCCTTTGGATTTAGATTTAAGGTTCATGAGGTTCCTAGAGGACTAGGCTCATAAAGTTCCTGCGAATTTAGATTACAGGTTCATGTGGTTCCTAGAGGACTATGCCCATGTCGTTCCTTTGAATTTCATTTAAGATTCACGAGGTTCCTAGTAGACTAGACTCATGAAGTTTCTTTGGATTTGGATTCAAGGTTCATGATGTACCTAGAGGACTAGGCTCATGAAGTTCCATTGGATTTGGATAGGACTGGGCTCATGAAGTTCCATAGGATTTGGATTTAAGGTTCATGAGGTTCCTAGCGGACTAGGCTCATGAAGTTCTCTTGGATTTAGATTAAAGGTTCATGGAGTTCCTAGAGAACTAGGCTCATGAAGTTTCTTCGGATTTGGATTCAAGGTTCATGAGGTTCCTAGAGGACTAAGCTCATGAAGTTCCTTTGCATTTGGATTTAAGGTTCATGAGGTTCCTAGAGGATTAGGCTCATGGAGTTCCTTTGGATTTGGATTTAAGGTGCATGAGGTACCTAGAGGACTAGGCTCATAAAGTTCCATTGGATTTGGATTTAAGGTTTATGAGGTTCCTAGAGGACTAGGCTCATGAAGTTCCATTGGATTTGGATTTAAGGTTCATGAGGTTCCTAGAGGACTAGGCTCATGAAGTTCCTTTGATTTGGATTTAAGGTTCATAAGGTTCCTAAGGACTAGGCTCATGAAGCTCCATTCGATTTGGATTTAAGGTTCATAAGGTTCTTAGAGGACTAGACTCAAGAAGTTCCTTTGAGTTTGAATTTAAGATTCATGAGGTTCATAGAGAACTAGGCTCATGAAGTTCCATTGGATTTGGATTTAAGGTTCATGAGGTCCCTAGAGGACTAGGCTCATGAAGTTTCTTCGGATTTGGATTAAAGGTTCATGAGGTTCCTAGAGGACTAGGTTCATGAAGTTCCTTCGGATTTGGATTAAAGGTTCATGAGGTTCCTAGAGGACTAGGCTCATGAAGTTCCTTTGGATTTGGATTAAGGTTAATGAGGTTCCTATAAGACTAGGCTCATAAAGTTCATTTGGATTTGGATTTAAGGTTCATGAGGTACCTAGAGGACTAGGCTCATGAAGTTCCATTGGATCTGGATAGGACTAGGCCTATGAAGTTCCATTGGATTTGGATTTAAGGTTCATGAGGTGGCTAGAGGACTAGGCTCATGAAGTTCCTTTGGATTTAGATTTAAGGTTCATGAGGTTCCTAGAGGACTAGGCTCATAAAGTTCCTGCGAATTTAGATTACAGGTTCATGTGGTTCCTAGAGGACTATGCCCATGTCGTTCCTTTGAATTTCATTTAAGATTCACGGGGTTCCTAGTAGACTAGACTCATGAAGTTTCGTTGGATTTGGATTCAAGGTTCATGAGGTACCTAGAGGACTAGGCTCATGAAGTTCCATTGGATTTGGATAGGACTGGGCTCATGAAGTTCCATAGGATTTGGATTTATGGTTCATGAGGTTCCTAGCGGACTAGGCTCATGAAGTTCTCTTGGATTTAGATTAAAGGTTCATGGAGTTCCTAGAGAACCAGGCTCATGAAGTTTCTTCGGATTTGGATTCAAGGTTCATGAGGTTCCTAGAGGACTAAGCTCATGAAGTTCCTTCATATTTGGATTAAAGGTTCATGAGGTTCCTAGAGTACTAGGCTCATAATGTTCCTTTGGATTTGTATTTAAGGTTCATGAGGTTCCTAGAGGACTAGGCTCATGAAGTTACTTTGGATTTGGATTAAAGGTTGATGAGGTTCCTAGAGGACTAGGCTCATGAAGTTCCTTTGCATTTGGATTTAAGGTTCATGAGGTTCCTAGAGGATTAGGCTCATGGAGTTCCATTGGATTTGGATTTAAGGTTCATGAGGTCCCTAGAGGTCTAGGCTCATGAAGTTCTTTTGGATTTGGATTAAAGTTTCATGGAGTTCCTAGAGAACTAGGCTCATGAAGTTTCTTCGGATTTGGATTCAGGGTTCCTGAGGTTCCTAGAGGACTAAGCTCATCAAGTTCCTTCATATTTGGATTAAAGGTTCATGAGGTTCATAGAGTAGTAGGCTCATGAAGTTCCTTTAGATTTGGATTTAAGGTTCATGAGGTTCCTAGAGGACTAGGCTCATGAAGTTACTTTGGATTTGGATTTAAGGTTCATGAGGTTCCTAGAGGAGTATGCTCATGAAGTTCCTTTGCATTTGGATTTAAGGTTCATGAGGTTCCTAGAGGATTAGGCTCATGGAGTTCCTTTGGATTTGGATTTAAGGTGCATGAGGTACCTAGAGGACTAGGCTCATAAAGTTCCATTGGATTTGGATTTAAGGTTTATGAGGTTCCTAGAGGACTAGGCTCATGAAGTTTTATTGGATTTGGATTTAAGGTTCATGAGGTTCCTAGAGGACTAGGCTCATGAAGTTCCTTTGATTTGGATTTAAGGTTCATAAGGTTCATAAGGACTAGGCTCATGAAGCTCCATTCGATTTGGATTTAAGGTTCATAAGGTTCTTAGAGGACTAGACTCAAGAAGTTCCATTGGATTTGGATTTAAGGTTCATGAGGTCCCTAGAGGACTAGGCTCATGAAGTTCTTTTGGATTTGGATTAATGTTTCATGGAGTTCCTAGAGAACTAGGCTCATGAAGTTTCTTCGGATTTGGATTAAAGGTTCATGAGGTTCCTAGAGGACTAGGCTCATGAAGTTCCCTTGGATTTGGATTAAGGTTAATGAGGTTCCTATAAGACTAGGCTCATAAAGTTCCTTTGGATTTGGATTTAAGGTTCATGAGGTACCTAGAGGACTAGGCTCATGAAGTTCTTTTGGATTTATATTTAAGGTACATGAGGTTCCTAGAGGACTAGGCTCATAAAGTTCCTGCGAATTTAGATTACAGGTTCATGTGGTTCCTAGAGGACTATGCCCATGTCGTTCCTTTGAATTTCATTTAAGATTCACGAGGTTCCTAGTAGACTAGACTAATGAAGTTTCTTTGGATTTGGATTCAAGGTTCATGAGGTACCTATAGGACTAGGCTCATGAAGTTCTTTTGGATTTGGATTAAAGTTTCATGGAGTTCCTAGAGAACTAGGCTCATGAAGTTTCTTCGGATTTGGATTCAAGGTTCATGAGGTTCTTAGAGGACTAAGCTCATGAAGTTCCTTCATATTTGGATTAAAGGTTCATGAGGTTCCTAGAGTACTAGGCACATGAAGTTCCTTTAGATTTGGATTTAAGGTTCATGAGGTTCCTAGAGGACTAGGCTCATGAAGTTACTTTGGATTAGAATTTAAGGTTCATGAGGTTCCTAGAGGACTAGGCTAATGAAGTTCCTTTGCATTTGGATTTAAGGTTCATGAGGTTCCTAGAGGATTAGGCTCATGGAGTTCCTTTGGATTTGGATTTAAGGTGCATGAGGTACCTAGAGGACTAGGCTCATAAAGTTCCATTGGATTTGGATTTAAGGTTTATGAAGTTCCTAGAGGACTAGGCTCATGAAGTTCCATTGGATTTGGATTTAAGGTTCATGAGGTTCCTAGAGGACTAGGCACATGAAGTTTCTTTGATTTGGATTTAAGGTTCATAAGGTTCATAAGGACTAGGCTCATGAAGCTCCATTCGATTTGGATTTAAGGTTCATAAGGTTCTTAGAGGACTAGACTCAAGAAGTTCCTTTGAGTTTGGATTTAAGGTTCATGAGGTTCATAGAGAACTAGGCTCATGAAGTTCCATTGGATTTGGATTTAGGTTCATGAGGTCCCTAGAGGACTAGGCTCATGAAGTTCTTTTGGATTTGGATTAATGTTTCATGGAGTTCCTAGAGAACTAGGCTCATGAAGTTTCTTCAGATTTGGATTAAAGGTTCATGAGGTTCCTAGAGGACTAGGTTCATGAAGTTCCTTTGGATTTGGATTAAGGTTAATGAGGTTCCTATAAGACTAGGCTCATAAAGTTCCTTTGGATTTGGATTTAAGGTTCATGAGGTACCTAGAGGACTAGGCTCATGAAGTTCCTTTGGATTTATATTTAAGGTTCATGAGGTTCCTAGAGGACTAGGCTCATAAAGTTCCTGCGAATTTAGATTACAGGTTCATGTGGTTCCTAGAGGACTATGCCCATGTCGTTCCTTTGAATTTCATTTAAGATGCATGAGGTTCCTAGTAGACTAGACTAATGAAGTTTCTTTGGATTTGGATTCAAGGTTCATGAGGTACCTAGAGGACTAGGCTCATGAAGTTCCATTGGATTTGGATAGGACTAGGCTCATGAAGTTCCATAGGATTTGGATTTAAGGTTCATGAGGTTCCTAGCGGACTAGGCTCATGAAGTTCTCTTGGATTTAGATTAAAGGTTCATGGAGTTCCAAGAGAACTAGGCTCATGAAGTTTCTTCGGATTTGGATTCAAGGTTCATGAGGTTCCTAGAGGACTAAGCTCATGAAGTTCCTTCATATTTGGATTAAAGGTTCATGAGGTTCCTAGAATACTAGGCTCATAAAGTTCCTTTGGATTTGGATTTAAGGTTCATGAGGTTCCTAGAGGACTAGGCTCATGAAGTTACTTTGGATTTGGATTTAAGGTTGATGAGGTTCCTAGAGGACTAGGCTCATGAAGTTCCTTTGCATTTGGATTTAAGGTTCATGAGGTTCCTAGAGGATTAGGCTCATGGAGTTCCTTTGGATTTGGATTTAAGGTGCATGAGGTACCTAGAGGACTAGGCTCATAAAGTTCCATTGGATTTGGATTGAAGGTTTATGAGGTTCCTAGAGGACTAGACTCATGAAGTTCGATTGGATTTGGATTTAAGGTTCATGAGGTTCCTAGAGGACTAGGCTCATGAAGTTCCTTTGATTTGGATTTAAGGTTCATAAGGTTCCTAAGGACTAGGCTCATGAAGCTCCATTCGATTTGGATTTAAGGTTCATAAGGTTTTTAGAGGACTAGACTCAAGAAGTTCCTTTGAGTTTGGATTTAAGGTTCATGAGGTTCATAGAGAACTAGGCTCATGAAGTTCCATTGGATTTGGATTTAAGGTTCATGAGGTCCCTAGAGGACTAGGCTCATGAAGTTCTTTTGGATTTGGATTAAAGTTTCATGGAGTTCCTAGAGAACTAGGCTCATCAAGTTTCTTTGGATTTGGATTCAAGGTTCATGAGGTTCCTAGAGGACTAAGCTCATGAAGTTCCTTCATATTTGGATTAAAGGTTCATAAGGTTCCTAGAGTACTAGGCTCATGAAGTTCCTTTAGATTTGGATTTAAGGTTCATGAGGTTCCTAGAGGACTACGCTCATGAAGTTACTTTGGATTTGGATTTAAGGTTCATGAGGTTCCTAGAGGACTAGGCTCATGAAGTTCCTTTGCATTTGGATTTTAGGTTCATGAGGTTCCTAGAGGATTAGGCTCATGGAGTTCCTTTGGATTTAGATTTAAGGTGCATGAGGTACTAGAGGACTAGGCTCATAAAGTTCCATTGGATTTGGATTTAAGGTTTATGAGGTTCCTAGAGGACTAGGCTCATGAAGTTCCATTGGATATGGATTTAAAGTTCATGAGGTCCCTAGAGGACTAGGCTCATGAAGTTCTTTTGGATTTGGATTAAAGTTTCATGGAGTTCCTAGAGAACTAGGCTCATGAAGTTTCTTCGGATTTCGATTCAAGGTTCATGA
This sequence comes from Orobanche coerulescens, assembly GCA_033398695.1. Lineage (NCBI taxonomy): Eukaryota > Viridiplantae > Streptophyta > Magnoliopsida > Lamiales > Orobanchaceae > Orobanche > Orobanche coerulescens. Next base: position 53,787 of record JAWKAU010000353.1, on the reverse strand, counting down.
GGTTCCTAGAGGACTAAGCTCATGAAGTTCCTTCATATTTGGATTAAAGGTTCATGAGGTTCCTAGAGTACTAGGCACATGAAGTTCCTTTAGATTTGGATTTAAGGTTCATGAGGTTCCTAGAGGACTAGGCTCATGAAGTTCCTTTGATTTGGATTTAAGGTTCATAAGGTTCATAAGGACTAGGCTCATGAAGCTCCATTCGATTTGGATTTAAGGTTCATAAGGTTCTTAGAGGACTAGACTCAAGAAGTTCCTTTGAGTTTGGATTTAAGGTTCATGAGGTTCATAGAGAACTAGGCTCATGAAGTTCCATTGGATTTGGATTTAAGGTTCATGAGGTCCCTAGAGGACTAGGCTCATGAAGTTCTTTTGGATTTGGATTAATGTTTCATGGAGTTCCTAGAGAACTAGGCTCATGAAGTTTCTTCGGATTAGGATTAAAGGTTCATGAGGTTCCTAGAGGACTAGGCTCATGAAGTTCCTTTGGATTTGGATTAAGGTTAATGAGGTTCCTATAAGACTAGGCTCATAAAGTTCCTTTGGATTTGGATTTAAGGTTCATGAGGTACCTAGAGGACTAGGCTCATGAAGTTCCTTTAGATTTATATTTAAGGTTCATGAGGTTCCTAGAGGACTAGGCTCATAAAGTTCCTGCGAATTTAGATTACAGGTTCATGTGGTTCCTAGAGGACTATGCCCATGTCGTTCCTTTGAATTTCATTTAAGATTCACGAGGTTCCTAGTAGACTAGACTAATGAAGTTTCTTTGGATTTGGATTCAAGGTTCATGAGGTACCTAGAGGACTAGGCTCATGAAGTTCCATTGGATTTGGATAGGACTGGGCTCATGAAGTTCCATAGGATTTGGATTTAAGGTTCATGAGGTTCCTAGCGGACTAGGCTCATGAAGTTCTCTTGGATTTAGATTAAAGGTTCATGGAGTTCCAAGAGAACTAGGCTCATGAAGTTTCTTCGGATTTGGATTCAAGGTTCATGAGGTTCCTAGAGGACTAAGCTCATGAAGTTCCTTCATATTTGGATTAAAGGTTCATGAGGTTCCTAGAGTACTAGGCTCATAAAGTTCTTTGGATTTGGATTTAAGGTTCATGAGGTTCCTAGAGGACTAGGCTCATGAAGTTACTTTGGATTTGGATTTAAGGTTGATGAGGTTCCTAGAGGACTAGGCTCATGAAGTTCCTTTGCATTTGGATTTAAGGTTCATGAGGTTCCTAGAGGATTAGGCTCATGGAGTTCCTTTAGATTTGGATTTAAGGTGCATGAGGTACCTAGAGGACTAGGCTCATAAAGTTCCATTGGATTTGGATTGAAGGTTTATGAGGTTCCTAGAGGACTAGGCTCATGAAGTTCCATTGGATTTGGATTTAAGGTTCATGAGGTTCCTAGAGGACTAGGCTCATGAAGTTCCTTTGATTTGGATTTAAGGTTCATAAGGTTCCTAAGGACTAGGCTCATGAAGCTCCATTCGATTTGGATTTAAGGTTCATAAGGTTTTTAGAGGACTAGACTCAAGAAGTTCCTTTGAGTTTGGATTTAAGGTTCATGAGGTTCATAGAGAACTAGGCTCATGAAGTTCCATTGGATTTGGATTTAAGGTTCATGAGGTCCCTAGAGGACTAGGCTCATGAAGTTCTTTTGGATTTGGATTAAAGTTTCATGGAGTTCCTAGAGAACTAGGCTCATGAAGTTTCTTTGGATTTGGATTCAAGGTTCATGAGGTTCCTAGAGGACTAATCTCATGAAGTTCCTTCATATTTGGATTAAAGGTTCATAAGGTTCCTAGAGTACTAGACTCATGAAGTTCCTTTAGATTTGGATTTAAGGTTCATGAGGTTCCTACAGGACTACACTCATGAAGTTACTTTGGATTTGGATTTAAGGTTCATGAGGTTCCTAGAGGACTAGGCTCATGAAGTTCCTTTGCATTTAGATTTTAGGTTCATGAGGTTCCTAGAGGATTAGGCTCATGGAATTCCTTTGGATTTAGATTTAAGGTGCATGAGGTACTAGAGGACTAGGCTCATAAAGTTCCATTGGATTTGGATTTAAGGTTTATGAGGTTCCTAGAGGACTAGGCTCATGAAGTTCCATTGGATTTGGATTTAAAGTTCATGAGGTCCCTAGAGGACTAGGCTCATGAAGTTCTTTTGGATTTGGATTAAAGTTTCATGGAGTTCCTAGAGAACTAGGCTCATGAAGTTTCTTCGGATTTGGATTCAAGGTTCATGAGGTTCCTAGAGGACTAAGCTCATGAAGTTCCTTCATATTTGGATTAAAGGTTCATGAGGTTCCTAGAGTACTAGGCACATGAAGTTCCTTTAGATTTGGATTTAAGGTTCATGAGGTTCCTAGAGGACTACGCTCATGAAGTTACTTTGGATTTGGATTTAAGGTTCATGAGGTTCCTAGAGGACTAGGCTCATGAAGTTCCTTTGCATTTGGATTTAAGGTTCATGAGGTTCCTAGAGGATTAGGCTCATGGAGTTCCTTTGGATTTGGATTTAAGGTGCATGAGGTACTAGAGGACTAGGCTCATAAAGTTCCATTGGATTTGGATTTAAGGTTTATGAGGTTCCTAGAGGACTAGGCTCATGAAGTTCCATTGATTTGGATTTAAAGTTCATGAGGTCCCTAGAGGACTAGGCTCATGAAGTTCTTTTGATTTGGATTAAAGTTTCATGGAGTTCCTAGAGAACTAGGCTCATGAAGTTTCTTCGGATTTGGATTCAAGGTTCATGAGGTTCCTAGAGGACTAAGCTCATGAAGTTCCTTCATATTTGGATTAAAGGTTCATGAGGTTCCTAGAGTACTAGGCACATGAAGTTCCTTTAGATTTGGATTTAAGGTTCATGAGGTTCCTAGAGGACTAGGCTCATGAAGTTACTTTGGATTTGGATTTAAGGTTCATGAGGTTCCTAGAGGACTAGGATCATGAAGTTCCTTTGCATTTGGATTTAAGGTTCATGAGGTTCCTAGAGGATTAGGCTCATGGAGTTCCTTTGGATTTGGATTTAAGGTGCATGAGGTACCTAGAGGACTAGACTCATAAAGTTCCATTGGATTTGGATTTAAGGTTTATGAGGTTCTTAGAGGACTAGGCTCATGAAGTTCCATTGCATTTGGATTTAAGGTTCATGAGGTTCCTAGAGGACTAGGCTCATGAAGTTCCTTTGATTTGGATTTAAGGTTCATAAGGTTCCTAAGGACTAGGCTCATGAAGCTCCATTTTATTTGGATTTAAGGTTCATAAGGTTTTTAGGGGATTAGACTCAAGAAGTTCCTTTGAGTTTGGATTTAAGGTTCATGAGGTTCATAGAGAACTAGGCTCATGAATTTCCAGTGGATTTGGATTTAAGGTTCATGAGGTTCCTAGAGGACTAGGCTCATAAAGTTCATGCGAATTTAGATTACAGGTTCATGTGGTTCCTAGAGGACTATGCCCATGTCGTTCCTTTGAATTTCATTTAAGATTCACGAGGTTCCTAGTAGACTAGACTAATGAAGTTTCTTTGGATTTGGATTCAAGGTTCATGAGGTACCTAGAGGACTAGGCTCATGAAGTTCCATTGGATTTGGATAGGACTGGGCTCATGAAGTTCCATAGGATTTGGATTTAAGGTTCATGAGGTTCCTAGCGGACTAGGCTCATGAAGTTCTCTTGGATTTAGATTAAAGGTTCATGGAGTTCCAAGAGAACTAGGCTCATGAAGTTTCTTCGGATTTGGATTCAAGGTTCATGAGGTTCCTAGAGGACTAAGCTCATGAAGTTCCTTCATATTTGGATTAAAGGTTCATGAGGTTCCTAGAGTACTAGGCTCATAAAGTTCTTTGGATTTGGATTTAAGGTTCATGAGGTTCCTAGAGGACTAGGCTCATGAAGTTACTTTGGATTTGGATTTAAGGTTGATGAGGTTCCTAGAGGACTAGGCTCATGAAGTTCCTTTGCATTTGGATTTAAGGTTCATGAGGTTCCTAGAGGATTAGGCTCATGGAGTTCCTTTAGATTTGGATTTAAGGTGCATGAGGTACCTAGAGGACTAGGCTCATAAAGTTCCATTGGATTTGGATTGAAGGTTTATGAGGTTCCTAGAGGACTAGGCTCATGAAGTTCCATTGGATTTGGATTTAAGGTTCATGAGGTTCCTAGAGGACTAGGCTCATGAAGTTCCTTTGATTTGGATTTAAGGTTCATAAGGTTCCTAAGGACTAGGCTCATGAAGCTCCATTCGATTTGGATTTAAGGTTCATAAGGTTTTTAGAGGACTAGACTCAAGAAGTTCCTTTGAGTTTGGATTTAAGGTTCATGAGGTTCATAGAGAACTAGGCTCATGAAGTTCCATTGGATTTGGATTTAAGGTTCATGAGGTCCCTAGAGGACTAGGCTCATGAAGTTCTTTTGGATTTGGATTAAAGTTTCATGGAGTTCCTAGAGAACTAGGCTCATGAAGTTTCTTTGGATTTGGATTCAAGGTTCATGAGGTTCCTAGAGGACTAATCTCATGAAGTTCCTTCATATTTGGATTAAAGGTTCATAAGGTTCCTAGAGTACTAGGCTCATGAAGTTCCTTTAGATTTGGATTTAAGGTTCATGAGGTTCCTACAGGACTACACTCATGAAGTTACTTTGGATTTGGATTTAAGGTTCATGAGGTTCCTAGAGGACTAGGCTCATGAAGTTCCTTTGCATTTAGATTTTAGGTTCATGAGGTTCCTAGAGGATTAGGCTCATGGAATTCCTTTGGATTTAGATTTAAGGTGCATGAGGTACTAGAGGACTAGGCTCATAAAGTTCCATTGGATTTGGATTTAAGGTTTATGAGGTTCCTAGAGGACTAGGCTCATGAATTTCCTTTTGATTTTCATTTAAAGTTCATGAGGTACATAGAGTACTACGCTCATGAAGTTCTTTTGGATTTGGATTAAAGTTTCATGGAGTTCCTAGAGAACTAGGCTCATGAAGTTTCTTCGGATTTGGATTCAAGGTTCATGAGGTTCCTAGAGGACTAAGCTCATGAAGTTCCTTCATATTTGGATTAAAGGTTCATGAGGTTCCTAGAGTACTAGGCACATGAAGTTCCTTTAGATTTGGATTTAAGGTTCATGAGGTTCCTAGAGGACTACGCTCATGAAGTTACTTTGGATTTGGATTTAAGGTTCATGAGGTTCCTAGAGGACTAGGCTCATGAAGTTCCTTTGCATTTGGATTTAAGGTTCATGAGGTTCCTAGAGGATTAGGCTCATGGAGTTCCTTTGGATTTGGATTTAAGGTGCATGAGGTACTAGAGGACTAGGCTCATAAAGTTCCATTGGATTTGGATTTAAGGTTTATGAGGTTCCTAGAGGACTAGGCTCATGAAGTTCCATTGGATTTGGATTTAAAGTTCATGAGGTCCCTAGAGGACTAGGCTCATGAAGTTCTTTTGGATTTGGATTAAAGTTTCATGGAGTTCCTAGAGAACTAGGCTCATGAAGTTTCTTCGGATTTGGATTCAAGGTTCATGAGGTTCCTAGAGGACTAAGCTCATGAAGTTCCTTCATATTTGGATTAAAGGTTCATGAGGTTCCTAGAGTACTAGGCACATGAAGTTCCTTTAGATTTGGATTTAAGGTTCATGAGGTTCCTAGAGGACTAGGCTCATGAAGTTACTTTGGATTTGGATTTAAGGTTCATGAGGTTCCTAGAGGACTAGGATCATGAAGTTCCTTTGCATTTGGATTTAAGGTTCATGAGGTTCCTAGAGGATTAGGCTCATGGAGTTCCTTTGGATTTGGATTTAAGGTGCATGAGGTACCTAGAGGACTAGACTCATAAAGTTCCATTGGATTTGGATTTAAGGTTTATGAGGTTCTTAGAGGACTAGGCTCATGAAGTTCCATTGCATTTGGATTTAAGGTTCATGAGGTTCCTAGAGGACTAGGCTCATGAAGTTCCTTTGATTTGGATTTAAGGTTCATAAGGTTCCTAAGGACTAGGCTCATGAAGCTCCATTTTATTTGGATTTAAGGTTCATAAGGTTTTTAGGGGATTAGACTCAAGAAGTTCCTTTGAGTTTGGATTTAAGGTTCATGAGGTTCATAGAGAACTAGGCTCATGAATTTCCAGTGGATTTGGATTTAAGGTTCATGAGGTCCCTAGAGGACTAGGCTCATGAAGTTCTTTTGGATTTGGATTAAAGTTTCATGGAGTTCCTAGAGAACTAGGCTCATGAAGTTTCTTCGGATTTGGATTCAAGGTTCATGAGGTTCCTAGAGGACTAAGCTCATGAAGTTCCTTCATATTTGGATTAAAGGTTCATGAGGTTCCTAAAGTACTAGGCTCATGAAGTTCCTTTGGATTTGGATTTATGGTGCATGAGGTACCTAGAGTACTAGGCTCATAAAGTTCCATTGGATTTGGATTTAAGGTTTATGAGGTTCCTAGAGGACTAGGCTCATGAAGTTCCATTGGATTTGGATTTAAGGTTCATGAGGTTCCTAGAGGAGTAGGCTCATGAAGTTCCTTTGATTTGGATTTAAGGTTCATAAGGTTCCTAAGGGCTAGGCTCATGAAGCTCCATTCGATTTGGAATTAAGGTTCATAAGGTTCTTAGAGGACTAGACTCAAGAAGTTCCTTTGAGTTTGGATTTAAGGTTCATGAGGTTCATAGAGAACTAGGCTCATGAAGTTCCATTGGATTTGGATTTAAGGTTCATGAGGTCCCTAGAGGACTAGGCTCATGAAGTTCTTTTGGATTTGGATTAAAGTTTCATGGAGTTCCTAGAGAACTAGGCTCATGAAGTTTCTTCGGTTTTGGATTAAAGGTTCATGAGGTTCCTAGAGGACTAGGTTCATGAAGTTCCTTCGGATTTGGATTAAAGGTTCATGAGGTTCCTAGAGGACTAGGCTCATGAAGTTCCTTTGGATTTGGATTAAGGTTAATGAGGTTCCTATAAGACTAGGCTCATAAAGTTCCTTTGGATTTAGATTTAAGGTTCATCAGGTACCTAGAGGACTAGGCTCATGAAGTTCCATTGGATCTGGATAGGACTAGGCTTATGAAGTTCCATTGGATTTGGATTTAAGGTTTATGAGGTTCCTAGAGGACTAGGCTCATGAAGTTCCATTGGATTTGGATTTAAGGTTCATGAGGTACCTAGAGGACTAGGCTCATGAAGTTCCATTGGATCTGGATAGGACTAGGCTTATGAAGTTCCATTGGATTTGGATTTAAGGTTCATGAGGATCTTAGAGGACTAGGCTCATGAAGATCCATTCGATTCGCATTTAAGGTTCATGAGGTTCCTAGAGGACTAGACTCAAGAAGTTCCTTCAGATTTAGATTAAAGGTTTACAACGTTCCTAGAGGAGTAGGCTCATGAAATTCCATTGAATTCGCATTTAAGGTTCACGAGGTTCCTAGACAATTAGGCTCATAAAATTTAATTGAATTTAGATTTAAGGTTCATGAGGTTCCTAGAGGAGTTGGCTCATGAAGTTCCTTCGAAGTTAGATTACAGGTTCATGAGGTTCCTAGAGGACTAGGCTCATGACGTTCCTTTGAATTTCATTTAAGATTCATGAGGTTCCTAGAGGACTAGAATCATGAAGTTCCTTTGGATTTGGATTAAAGGTTCATGAGGTTAGTAGATGAGTAGGCTCGTGAAGTTCCTTTGGATTTGGATTAAAGGTTCATGAGGTTCCTAGAGGACTAAGCTCATGAAGTTCCATTGGATTTCGGTAGGACTAGGCTCATGAAGTTCCATAGGATTTGGATTTAAAGTTCATGAGGTTCTTAGAGGACTAGGCTCATGAAGTTCGCTTGGATTTGGATTAATGGTTCATGGAGTTCCTAGAGAACTAGGCTCATGAAGTTTCTTCGGATTTGGATTAAAGGCTCATGAGGTTCCTAGAGGACTAGGTTCATGAAGTTCCTTTGGATTTGGATTAAGGTTAATGAGGTTCCTATAAGACTAGGCTCATAAAGTTCCTTTGGATTTGGATTTAAGGTTCATGAGGTACCTAGAGGACTAGGCTCATGAAGTTCCATTGGATCTGGATAGGACTAGGCTTATGAAGTTCCATTGGATTTGGATTTAAGGTTCATGAGATTGCTAGAGGACTAGACTCATGAAGTTCCTTTGGATTTGGATTTAAGGTTCATGAGGTTCCTAGAGACTAGGCTCATGAAGTTCCTTTGCATTTGGATTTAAGGTTCATGAGGTTCCTAGAGGACTAGGCCCATGGACTTCCTTTGGATTTGGATTTAAGGTGCATGAGGTACCTAGAGGACTAGGCTCATAAAGTTCCATTGGATTTGAGGTTCCTAGAGGACTAGGATCATGAAGTCCCATTGGATTTGGATTTAAGGTTCATGAGGTTCCTAGAGGACTAGGCTCATGAAGTTCCTTTGATTTGGATTTAAGGTTCATAAGGTTCCTAAAGGACTAGGCTCATGAAGCTCCATTCGATTTGGATTTAAGGTTCATAAGGTTCTTAGAGGACTAGACTCAAGAAGTTCCATTGGATTTAGATTTAAGGTTCATGAGGTTCATAGAGAACTAGGCTCATGAAGTTCTTTTGGATTTGGATTAAAGTTTCATGGAGTTCCTAGAGAGCTAGGCTCATGAAGTTTCTTCGGATTTGGATTAAAGGTTCACGAGGTTCCTAGAGGACTAGGTTCATGAAGTTCCTTCGGATTTGGATTAAAGGTTCATGAGGTTCCTAGAGGACTAGACTCATGAAGTTCCTTTGGATTTGGATTAAGGTTAATGAGGTTCCTATAAGACTAGGCTCATGAAGTTCCTTTGGATTTGGATTTAAGGTTCATGAGGTTCCTAAAGGACTAGGCTCATGAAGTTGTCTTGTATTTGGATTACAGGATAATGGAGTTCCTAAAGAACTAGGCTCATGAAGTTTCTTTGGATTTGTATTAAAGTTTCATGAGGTTCCTAGAGGACTCAGCTCATGAAGTCTTTCGTATTTGGATTAAAGGTTCATGAGATTCCTAGAGGACTAGGCTCATGAAGTTTCTTTGGATTTGGATTAAAGGTTCATAAGATTCCTACAGGACTAGGCTCATGGAGTTCCTTTAGATTTGGATTTAAGTTTCAGGAGGTACCAAGAGGACTAGGCTCATGAAGTTCCATTGGATTTGGATTTAAGGTTTATGAGGTTCCTAGAGGACTAGGCTCATGAATATCCATTCGATTCGCATTTAAGGTTCATGAGGTTCCTAGACGACTAGACTCAAGAAGTTCCTTCAGATTTAGATTAAAGGTTTACAACGTTCCTAGAGGAGTAGGCTCATGAAATTCCTTTGGATTTGGATTAAAGGTTCAAGAGGATAATAGAGTACTAGGCTCATGAAATTCCATTGAATTTGCATTTAAGGTTCACGAGGTTCCTAGACAATTAGGCTCATGAAATTTAATTGAATTTAGATTTAAGGTTCATGAGGTTCCTAGAGGAGTAGGCTCATGAAGTTCCTTCGAATTTAGATTACATGTTCATGAAGTTCCTAGAGGACTAGGCTCATGACGTTCCTTTGAATTTCATTTAAGATTCATGAGGTTCCTAGAGGACTAGAATCATGAAGTTCCTTTAGATTTGGATTAAAGGTTCATGAGGTTAGTAGATGAGTAGGCTCGTGAAGTTCCTTTGGATTTGGATTTAAGGTTCATGAGGTACCTAGGGGACTAGGCTCATGAAGTTCCATTGGATGTCGGTAGGACTAGGCTCATGAAGTTCCATAGGATTTGGATTTAAGGTTCATGAGGTTCTTAGAGGACTAGGCTCATGAAGTTCGCTTGGATTTGGATTAAAGTTTCATGGAGTTCCTAGAGAACTAGGCTCATGAAGTTTCTTCGGATTTAGATTAAAGGTTCATGAGGTTCCTAGAGGACTAGACTCAAGAAGTTCCTTCAGATTTCGATTAAAGGTTCATGAGGTTCCTCGAGAACTAGGCTCATGCAGTTTCTTTGGATTTGGATTTAAGGTTCATGAGGTTCCTAGAGGACTAAGCTCATGAAGTTCCATTGGATTTCGGTAGGACTAGGGTCATGAAGTTCCATAGGATTTGGATTTAAAGTTCATGAGGTTCTTAGAGGACTAGGCTCATGAAGTTCGCTTGGATTTGGATTAAAGGTTCATGGAGTTCCTAGAGAACTAGGCTCATGAAGTTTCTTCGGATTTGGATTAAAGGTTCATGAGGTTCCTAGAGGACTAAGCTCATGAAGTTTCTTCAGATTTGGATTAAAGGTTCATGAGGTGCCTAGAGAACTAGGCTCATGAAGTTTCTTTGGATTTGGATTTAAGGTTCATGAGGTTCCTAGAGAACTAGGCTCATGAAGTTCCTTCAGATATGGATTAAAGGTTCATGAGGTTCCTAGAGGACTAGGCTCATAAAGTTCCTTTGGATATGGATTTAAGGTTCCTGAGGTTCCTAGAGGACTAGGCTCATCATGAAGTTCCATTGGATTTGGATTTAAGGTTCATGAGGTCCCTAGAGGACTAGGCTCATGAAGTTCTTTTGGATTTGGATTAAAGTTTCATGGAGTTCCTAGAGAACTAGGCTCATGAAGTTTCTTCGGACTTGGATTAAAGGTTCATGAGGTTCCTAGAGGTCTAGGTTCATGAAGTTCCTTCGGATTTAGATTAAAGGTACATGAGGTTCATAAAGGACTAGGCTCATGAAGTTCCTTTGGATTTGGATTAAGGTTAATGAGGTTCCTATAAGACTAGGCTCATAAAGTTCCTTTGGATTTGGATTTAAGGTTCGTGAGGTACCTAGAGGACTAGGATCATGAAGTTCCATTGGATCTGGATAGGACTAGGCTTATGAAGTTCCATTGGATTTGGATTTAAGGTTCATGAGGTTGCTAGAGGACTAGGCTCATGAAGTTCCATTGGATTTGGATTTAAGGTTCATGAGGTTCCTAGAGGACTAGGCTCATGAAGTTCCTTTGCATTTGGATTTAAGGTTCATAAGGTTCCTAGAGGACTAGACTCAAGAAGTTCCTTCAGATTTAGATTAAAGGTTTACAACGTTCCTAGAGGAGTAGGCTCATGAAATTCCTTTGGATTTGGATTAAAGGTTCAAGAGGATAATAGAGGACTAGGCTCATGAAATTCTATTGAATTTGCATTTAAGGTTCACGAGGTTCCTAGACAATTAGGCTCATAAAATTTAATTGAATTTAGATTTAAGGTTCATGAGGTTCCTAGAGGAGTAGGCTCATGAAGTTCCTTCGAATTTAGATTATAGGTTCATGAGGTTCCTAGAGGACTAGGCTCATGACGTTCCTTTGAATTTCATTTAAGATTCATGAGGTTCCTAGAGGACTAGAATCATGAAGTTCCTTTGGATTTGGATTAAAGGTTCATGAGGTACCTAGGGGACTAGGCTCATGAAGTTCCATTGGATTTCGGTAGGACTAGGCTCATGAAGTTCCATAGGATTTGGATTTAAGGTTCACGAGGTTCTTAGAGGACTAGGCTCATGAAGTTCGCTTGTATTTGGATTAAAGTTTCATGGAGTTCCTATAGAACTATGCTCATGAAGTCTTTCGTATTTAGATTACAGGTTCATGAGGTTCCTAGAGGACTAGGCTCATGAAGTTCCTTTGGATTTGGATTAAAGGTTCATAAGATTCCTACAGGACTAGGCTCATGGAGTTCCTTTAGATTTGGATTTAAGTTTCAGGAGGTACCAAGAGGACTAGGCTCATGAAGTTCCATTGGATTTGGATTTAAGGTTTATGAGGTTCCTAGAGGACTAGGCTCATGAAGATCCATTCGATTCGCATTTAAGGTTCATGAGGTTCCTAGAGGACTAGACTCAAGAAGTTCCTTCAGATTTAGATTAAAGGTTTACAACGTTCCTAGAGGAGTAGGCTCATGAAATTCCTTTGGATTTGGATTAAAGGTTCAAGAGGATAATAGAGGACTAGGCTCATGAAATTCCATTGAATTTGCATTTAAGGTTCACGAGGTTCCTAGACAATTAGGCTCATAAAATTTAATTGAATTTAGATTTAAGGTTCATGAGGTTCCTAGAGGAGTAGGCTCATGAAGTTCCTTCGAATTTAGATTACAGGTTCATGAGGTTCCTAGAGGACTAGGCTCATGACGTTCCTTTGAATTTCATTTAAGATTCATGAGGTTCCTAGAGGACTAGAATCATGAAGTTCCTTTGGATTTGGATTAAAGGTTCATGAGGTTAGTAGATGAGTAGGCTCATGAAGTTCCTTTGGATTTGGATTTAAGGTTCATAAGGTACCTAGGGGACTAGGCTCATGAAGTTCCTTTGGATTTCGGTAGGACTAGGCTCATGAAGTTCCATAGGATTTGGATTTAAGGTTCATGAGGTTCTTAGAGGACTAGGCTCATGAAGTTCGCTTGGATTTGGATTAAAGGTTCATGGAGTTCCTAGAGAACTAGGCTCATGAAGTTTCTTCGGATTTGGATTAAAGGTTCATGAGGTTCCTAGAGGACTAAGCTCATGAAGTTCCTTCAGATTTGGATTAAAGGTTCATGAGGTTCCTAGAGAACTAGGCTCATGAAGTTTCTTTGGATTTGGATTTAAGGTTCATGAGGTTCCTAGAGAACTAGGCTAATGAAGTTCCTTCGGATTTGGATTAAAGGTTCATGAGGTTCCTAGAGGACTAGGCTCATAAAGTTCCTTTGGATATGGATTTAAGGTTCCTGAGGTTCCTAGAGGACTAGACTCAAGAAGTTCCTTCAGATTTAGATTAAATGTTTACAACGTTCCTAGAGGAGGAGGCTCATGAAATTCCTTTGGATTTGGATTAAAGGTTCAAGAGGATAATAGAGGACTAGGCTCATGAAATTCCATTGAATTTGCATTTAAGGTTCACGAGGTTCCTAGACAATTAGGCTCATGAAATTCAATTGAATTTAGATTTAAGGTTCATGAGGTTCCTAGAGGAGTAGGCTCATGAAGTTCATTCGAATTTAGATTACAGGTTCATGAGGTTCCTAGAGGACTAGGCTCATAACATTCCTTTGAATTTCATTTAAGATTCATGAGGTTCCTAGAGGACTAGAATCATGAAGTTCCTTTGGATTTGGATTAAAGGTTCATGAGGTTAGTAGATGAGTAGGCTCATGAAGTTCCTTTGGATTTGGATTTAAGGTTCATGAGGTACCTAGGGCACTAGGCTCATGAAGTTCCATTGGATTTCGGTAGGACTAGGCTCATGAAGTTCCATAAGATTTGGATTTAAGGTTCACGAGGTTCTTAGAGGACTAGGCTTATGAAGTTCCATTGGATTTGGATTTAAGGTTCATGAGGTTGCTAGAGGACTAGGCTCATGAAGTTCCATTGGATTTGGATTTAAGGTTCATGAGGTTCCTAGAGGACTAGGCTCATGAAGTTCCTTTGCATTTGGATTTAAGGTTCATAAGGTTCCTAGAGGACTAGACTCAAGAAGTTCCTTCAGATTTAGATTAAAGGTTTACAACGATCCTAGAGGAGTAGGCTCATGAAATTCCTTTGGATTTGGATTAAAGGTTCAAGAGGATAATAGAGGACTAGGCTCATGAAATTCTATTGAATTTGCATTTAAGGTTCACGAGGTTCCTAGACAATTAGGCTCATGAAATTCAATTGAATTTAGATTTAAGGTTCATGAGGTTCCTAGAGGAGTAGACTCATGATGTTCATTCGAATTTAGATTACAGGTTCATGAGGTTCCTAGAGGACTAGGCTCATAACATTCCTTTGAATTTCATTTAAGATTCATGAGGTTCCTAGAGGACTAGAATCATGAAGTTCCTTTGGATTTGGATTAAAGGTTCATGAGGTTAGTAGATGAGTAGGCTCATGAAGTTCCTTTGGATTTGGATTTAAGGTTCATGAGGTACCTAGGGCACTAGGCTCATGAAGTTCCATTGGATTTCGGTAGGACTAGGCTCATGAAGTTCCATAAGATTTGGATTTAAGGTTCACGAGGTTCTTTGAGGACTAGGCTCATGAAGTTCGCTTGGATTTGGATTAAAGTTTCATGGAGTTCCTAGAGAACTAGGCTCATGAAGTTTCTTTGGATTTGGATTAAAGGTTCATGAGGTTCCTAGAGGACTAAGCTCATGAAGTTCCTTCAGATTTCGATTAAAGGTTCATGAGGTTCCTCGAGAACTAGGCTCATGATGTTTCTTTGGATTTGGATTTAAGGTTCATGAGGTTCCTAGAGGACTAAGCTCATGAAGTTCCATTGGATTTCGGTAGGACTAGGCTCATGAAGTTCCATAGGATTTGGATTTAAGGTTCATGAGGTTCTTAGAGGACTAGGCTCATGAAGTTCGCTTGGATTTGGATTAAAGGTTCATGGAGTTCCTAGAGAACTAGGCTCATGAAGTTTCTTCGGATTTGGATTAAAGGTTCATGAGGTTCCTAGAGGACTAAGCTCATGAAGTTCCTTCAGATTTGGATTAAAGGTTCATGAGGTTCCTAGAGAACTAGGCTCATGAAGTTTCTTTGGATTTGGATTTAGGGTTCATGAGGTTCCTAGAGAACTAGGCTAATGAAGTTCCTTCGGATTTGGATTAAAGGTTCATGAGGTTCCTAGAGGACTAGGCTCATAAAGTTCCTTTGGATATGGATTTAAGGTTCCTGAGGTTCCTAGAGGACTAGACTCAAGAAGTTCCTTCAGATTTAGATTAAATGTTTACAACGTTCCTAGAGGAGTAGGCTCATGAAATTCCTTTGGATTTGGATTAAAGGTTCAAGAGGATAATAGAGGACTAGGCTCATGAAATTCCATTGAATTTGCATTTAAGGTTCACGAGGTTCCTAGACAATTAGGCTCATGAAATTCAATTGAATTTAGATTTAAGGTTCATGAGGTTCCTAGAGGAGTAGGCTCATGAAGTTCATTCGAATTTAGATTACAGGTTCATGAGGTTCCTAGAGGACTAGGCTCATAACATTCCTTTGAATTTCATTTAAGATTCATGAGGTTCCTAGAGGACTAGAATCATGAAGTTCCTTTGGATTTGGATTAAAGGTTCATGAGGTTAGTAGATGAGTAGGCTCATGAAGTTCCTTTGGATTTGGATTTAAGGTTCATGAGGTACCTTGGGCACTAGGCTCATGAAGTTCCATTGGATTTCGGTAGGACTAGGCTCAGGAAGTTCCATAAGATTTGGATTTAAGGTTCACGAGGTTCTTTGAGGACTAGGCTCATGAAGTTCGCTTGGATTTGGATTAAAGTTTCATGGAGTTCCTAGAGAACTAGGCTCATGAAGTTTCTTTGGATTTGGATTAAAGGTTCATGAGGTTCCTAGAGGACTAAGCTCATGAAGTTCCTTCAGATTTCGATTAAAGGTTCATGAGGTTCCTCGAGAACTAGGCTCATGAAGTTTCTTTGGATTTGGATTTAAGGTTCATGAGGTTCCTAGAGGACTAAGCTCATGAAGTTCCATTGGATTTCGGTAGGACTAGGCTCATGAAGTTCCATAGGATTTGGATTTAAAGTTCATGAGGTTCTTAGAGGACTAAGCTCATTAAGTTCGCTTGGATTTGGATTAAAGGTTCATGGAGTTCCTAGAGAACTAGGCTCATGAAGTTTCTTCGGATTTGGATTAAAGGTTCATGAGGTTCCTAGAGGACTAAGCTCATGAAGTTCCTTCAGATTTGGATTAAAGGTTCACGAGGTTCCTAGAGAACTAGGCTCATGAAGTTTCTTTGGATTTGGATTTAAGGTTCATAAGGTTCCTAGAGAACTAGGCTAATGAAGTTCCTTCGGATTTGGATTAAAGGTTCATGTGGTTCCTAGAGGACTAGGCTCATAAAGTTCCTTTGGATATGGATTTAAGGTTCCTGAGGTTCCTAGAGGACTAGACTCAAGAAGTTCCTTCAGATTTAGATTAAATGTTTACAACGTTCCTAGAGGAGTAGGCTCATGAAATTCCTTTGGATTTGGATTAAAGGTTCAAGAGGATAATAGAGGACTAGGCTCATGAAATTCCATTGAATTTGCATTTAAGGTTCACGAGGTTCCTAGACAATTAGGCTCATGAAATTCAATTGAATTTAGATTTAAGGTTCATGAGGTTCCTAGAGGAGTAGGCTCATGAAGTTCATTCGAATTTAGATTACAGGTTCATGAGGTTCCTAGAGGACTAGGCTCATAACATTCCTTTGAATTTCATTTAAGATTCATGAGGTTCCTAGAGGACTAGAATCATGAAGTTCCTTTGGATTTGGATTAAAGGTTCATGAGGTTAGTAGATGAGTAGGCTCATGAAGTTCCTTTGGATTTGGATTTAAGGTTCATGAGGTACCTTGGGCACTAGGCTCATGAAGTTCCATTGGATTTCGGTAGGACTAGGCTCGGGAAGTTCCATAAGATTTGGATTTAAGGTTCACGAGGTTCTTTGAGGACTAGGCTCATGAAGTTCGCTTGGATTTGGATTAAAGTTTCATGGAGTTCCTAGAGAACTAGGCTCATGAAGTTTCTTTGGATTTGGATTAAAGGTTCATGAGGTTCCTAGAGGACTAAGCTCATGAAGTTCCTTCAGATTTCGATTAAAGGTTCATGAGGTTCCTCGAGAACTAGGCTCATGAAGTTTCTTTGGATTTGGATTTAAGGTTCATGAGGTTCCTAGAGGACTAAGCTCATGAAGTTCCATTGGATTTCGGTAGGACTAGGCTCATGAAGTTCCATAGGATTTGGATTTAAAGTTCATGAGGTTCTTAGAGGACTAAGCTCATTAAGTTCGCTTGGATTTGGATTAAAGGTTCATGGAGTTCCTAGAGAACTAGGCTCATGAAGTTTCTTCGGATTTGGATTAAAGGTTCATGAGGTTCCTAGAGGACTAAGCTCATGAAGTTCCTTATTATTTGGATTAAAGGTTCACGAGGTTCCTAGAGAACTAGGCTCATGAAGTTTCTTTGGATTTGGATTTAAGGTTCATAAGGTTCCTAGAGAACTAGGCTAATGAAGTTCCTTCGGATTTGGATTAAAGGTTCATGTGGTTCCTAGAGGACTAGGCTCATAAAGTTCCTTTGGATATGGAATTAAGGTTCATGAGGTTCCTAGAGGACTAGGCTCATCATGAAGTTCTTTTGGATTTGGATTAAAGGTTCATGAGGTTCCTAGAGGACTAGGCTCATGGAGTTCCTTTGGATTTGGATTTAAGGTTCATGAGGTTCCTAGAGGACTAGGCTCATGACGTTCCTTTGAATTTCATTTAAGATTCATGAGGTTCCTAGAGGACTAGAATCATGAAGTTCCTTTGGATTTGGATTAAAGGTTCATGAGGTTAGTAGATGAGTAGGCTCGTGAAGTTCCTTTGGGTTTGGATTTAAGGTTCATGAGGTACCTAGGAGACTAAGCTCATAAAGTTCCATTGGATGTCGGTAGGACTAGGCTCATGAAGTTCCATAGGATTTGGATTTAAGGTTCATGAGGTTCTTAGAGGACTAGGCTCATGAAGTTCGCTTGGATTTGGATTAAAGTTTCATGGAGTTCCTAGAGAACTAGGCTCATGAAGTTTCTTTGGATTTGGATTAAAGGTTCATGAGGTTCCTATAAGACTAAGATCATGAAGTTCCTTCAGATTTCGATTAAAGGTTCATGAGGTTCCTCGAGAACTAGGCTCATAAAGTTTCTTTGGATTTGGATTTAAGGTTCATGAGGTTCCTAGAGGACTAAGCTCATGAAGTTCCATTGGATTTCGGTAGGACTAGGCTCATGAAGTTCCATAGGATTTGGATTTAAAGTTTATGAGGTTCTTAGAGGACTATGCTCATGAAGTTCGCTTAGATTTGGATTAAAGGTTCATGGAGTTCCTAGAGAACTAGGCTCATGAAGTTTCTTGGGATTTGGATTAAAGGTTCATGAGGTTCCTAGAGGACTAAGCTCATGAAGTTCCTTCAGATTTGGATTAAAGGTTCATGAGGTGCCTAGAGAACTAGGCTCATGAAGTTTCTTTGGATTTGGATTTAAGGTTCATGAGGTTCCTAGAGAACTAGGCTCATGAAGTTCCTTCGGATTTGGATTAAAGGTTCATGAGGTTCCTAGAGGACTAGGCTCATAAAGTTCCTTTGGATATGGATTTAAGGTTCCTGAGGTTCCTAGAGGACTAGGCTCATCATGAAGTTCCATTGGATTTGGATTTAAGGTTCATGAGGTCCCTACAGGACTAGGCTCATGAAGTTCTTTTGGATTTGGATTAAAGTTTCATGGAGTTCCTAGAGAACTAGGCTCATGAAGTTTCTTCGGACTTGGATTAAAGGTTCATGAGGTTCCTAGACGACTAGGTTCATGTAGTTCCTTCGGATTTGGATTAAAGGTTCATGAGGTTCATAGAGGACTAGGCTCATGAAGTTCCTTTGGATTTGGATTAAGGTTAATGAGGTTCCTATAAGACTAGGCTCATAAAGTTCCTTTGGATTTGGATTTAAGGTTCATGAGGTACCTAGAGGACTAGGCTCATGAAGTTCCATTGGCTCCGGATAGGACTAGGCTTATGAAGTTCCATTGGATTTAGATTTAAGGTTCATGAGGTTGTTAGAGGACTAGGCTCATGAAGTTCCTTTGGATTTGGATTTAAGGTTCATGAGGTTCCTAGAGGACTAGGCTCATGAAGTTACTTTGCATTTGGATTTAAGGTTCATGAGGTTCCTAGAGGACTAGGCCCATGGAGTTCCTTTGGATTTGGATTTAAGGTGTATGAGGTACCTAGAGGACTAGGCTCATAAAGTTCCATTGGATTTGAGGTTCCTAGAGGACTAGGATCATGAAGTTCCATTGGATTTGGATTTAAGGTTCATGAGGTTCCTAGAGGACTAGGCTCATGAAGTTCCTTTGATTTGGATTTAAGGTTCATAAGGTTCCTAAAGGACTAGGCTCATAAAGCTCCATTCGATTTGGATGTAAGGTTCATAAGATTCTTAGAGGACTAGACTCAAGAAGTTCCTTCATATTTAGATTAAAGGTTTACAACGTTCCTAGAAGACTAGGCTCATGAAATTCCATTGAATTTGCATTTAAGGTTCACGAGGTTCCTAGACAATTAGGCTCATGAAATTTAATTGAATTTAGATTTAAGGTTCATGAGGTTCCTAGAGGAGTAGGCTCATGAAGTTCCTTCGAATTTAGATTACGGAGTTCATGAGGTTCCTAGAGGACTAGGCTCATGACGTTCCTTTGAATTTCATTTAAGATTCATGAGGTTCATAGAGGACTAGAATCAAGTTCCTTTGGATTTGGATTAAAGGTTCATGATGTTAGTAGATGAGTAGGCTCATGAAGTTCCTTTGGATTTGGATTTAAGGTTTATGAGGTACCTGGGACTAGGCTCATGAAGTTCCATTGGATTTCGGTAGGACTAGGCTCATGAAGTTCCATAGGATTTGGATTTAAGGTTCACGAGGTTCTTAGAGGACTAGGCTCATGAAGTTCGCTTGTATTTGGATTAAAGTTTCATGGAGTTCCTAGAGAACTAGGCTCATGAAGTCTTTCGTATTTAGATTAAAGGTTCATGAGGTTCCTAGAGGACTAGGCTCATGAAGTTCCTTTGGATTTGGATTAAAGGTTCATAAGATTCCTACAGGACTAGGCTCATGGAGTTCCTTTAGATTTGGATTTAAGTTTCAGGAGGTACCAAGAGGACTAGGCTCATGAAGTTCCATTGGATTTGGATTTAAGGTTTATGAGGCTCCTAGAGGACTAGGCTCATGAAGATCCATTCGATTCGCATTTAAGGGTCATGAGGTTCCTAGAGGACTAGACTCAAGAAGTTCCCTCAGATTTAGATTATAGGTTTACAACGTTCCTAGAGGAGTAGGCTCATGAAATTCCTTTGGATTTGGATTAAAGGTTCAAGAGGATAATAGAGGACTAGGCTCATGAAATTCCATTGAATTTGCATTTAAGGTTCACGAGGTTCCTAGACAATTAGGCTCATGAAATTCAATTGAATTTAGATTTAAGGTTCATGAGGTTCCTAGAGGAGTACGCTCATGAAGTTCATTCGAATTTAGATTACAGGTTCATGAGGTTCCTAGAGGACTAGGCTCATAACATTCCTTTGAATTTCATTTAAGATTCATGAGGTTCCTAGAGGACTAGAATCATGAAGTTCCTTTGGATTTGGATTAAAGGTTCATGAGGTTAGTAGATGAGTAGGCTCATGAAGTTCCTTTGGATTTGGATTTAAGGTTCATGAGGTACCTAGGGCACTAGGCTCATGAAGTTCCATTGGATTTCGGTAGGACTAGGCTCATGAAGTTCCATAAGATTTGGATTTAAGGTTCACGAGGTTCTTTGAGGACTAGGCTCATGAAGTTCGCTTGGATTTGGATTAAAGTTTCATGGAGTTCCTAGAGAACTAGGCTCATGAAGTTTCTTTGGATTTGGATTAAAGGTTCATGAGGTTCCTAGAGGACTAAGCTCATGAAGTTCCTTCAGATTTCGATTAAAGGTTCATGAGGTTCCTCGAGAACTAGGCTCATGATGTTTCTTTGGATTTGGATTTAAGGTTCATGAGGTTCCTAGAGGACTAAGCTCATGAAGTTCCATTGGATTTCGGTAGGACTAGGCTCATGAAGTTCCATAGGATTTGGATTTAAGGTTCATGAGGTTCTTAGAGGACTAGGCTCATGAAGTTCGCTTGGATTTGGATTAAAGGTTCATGGAGTTCCTAGAGAACTAGGCTCATGAAGTTTCTTCGGATTTGGATTAAAGGTTCATGAGGTTCCTAGAGGACTAAGCTCATGAAGTTCCTTCAGATTTGGATTAAAGGTTCATGAGGTTCCTAGAGAACTAGGCTCATGAAGTTTCTTTGGATTTGGATTTAGGGTTCATGAGGTTCCTAGAGAACTAGGCTAATGAAGTTCCTTCGGATTTGGATTAAAGGTTCATGAGGTTCCTAGAGGACTAGGCTCATAAAGTTCCTTTGGATATGGATTTAAGGTTCCTGAGGTTCCTA
Organism: Orobanche coerulescens; assembly: GCA_033398695.1. Classification (NCBI taxonomy): domain Eukaryota; kingdom Viridiplantae; phylum Streptophyta; class Magnoliopsida; order Lamiales; family Orobanchaceae; genus Orobanche; species Orobanche coerulescens. The sequence continues at coordinate 32,831 of JAWKAU010000353.1, read as the reverse complement.
GAGGACTAGACTCAAGAAGTTCCTTCAGATTTAGATTAAATGTTTACAACGTTCCTAGAGGAGTAGGCTCATGAAATTCCTTTGGATTTGGATTAAAGGTTCAAGAGGATAATAGAGGACTAGGCTCATGAAATTCCATTGAATTTGCATTTAAGGTTCACGAGGTTCCTAGACAATTAGGCTCATGAAATTCAATTGAATTTAGATTTAAGGTTCATGAGGTTCCTAGAGGAGTACGCTCATGAAGTTCATTCGAATTTAGATTACAGGTTCATGAGGTTCCTAGAGGACTAGGCTCATAACATTCCTTTGAATTTCATTTAAGATTCATGAGGTTCCTAGAGGACTAGAATCATGAAGTTCCTTTGGATTTGGATTAAAGGTTCATGAGGTTAGTAGATGAGTAGGCTCATGAAGTTCCTTTGGATTTGGATTTAAGGTTCATGAGGTACCTTGGGCACTAGGCTCATGAAGTTCCATTGGATTTCGGTAGGACTAGGCTCAGGAAGTTCCATAAGATTTGGATTTAAGGTTCACGAGGTTCTTTGAGGACTAGGCTCATGAAGTTCGCTTGGATTTGGATTAAAGTTTCATGGAGTTCCTAGAGAACTAGGCTCATGAAGTTTCTTTGGATTTGGATTAAAGGTTCATGAGGTTCCTAGAGGACTAAGCTCATGAAGTTCCTTCAGATTTCGATTAAAGGTTCATGAGGTTCCTCGAGAACTAGGCTCATGAAGTTTCTTTGGATTTGGATTTAAGGTTCATGAGGTTCCTAGAGGACTAAGCTCATGAAGTTCCATTGGATTTCGGTAGGACTAGGCTCATGAAGTTCCATAGGATTTGGATTTAAAGTTCATGAGGTTCTTAGAGGACTAAGCTCATTAAGTTCGCTTGGATTTGGATTAAAGGTTCATGGAGTTCCTAGAGAACTAGGCTCATGAAGTTTCTTCGGATTTGGATTAAAGGTTCATGAGGTTCCTAGAGGACTAAGCTCATGAAGTTCCTTCAGATTTGGATTAAAGGTTCACGAGGTTCCTAGAGAACTAGGCTCATGAAGTTTCTTTGGATTTGGATTTAAGGTTCATAAGGTTCCTAGAGAACTAGGCTAATGAAGTTCCTTCGGATTTGGATTAAAGGTTCATGTGGTTCCTAGAGGACTAGGCTCATAAAGTTCCTTTGGATATGGAATTAAGGTTCCTGAGGTTCCTAGAGGACTAGGCTCATCATGAAGTTCTTTTGGATTTGGATTAAAGGTTCATGAGGTTCCTAGAGGACTAGGCTCATGGAGTTCCTTTGGATTTGGATTTAAGGTTCATGAGGTTCCTAGAGGACTAGGCTCATGACGTTCCTTTGAATTTCATTTAAGATTCATGAGGTTCCTAGAGGACTAGAATCATGAAGTTCCTTTGGATTTGGATTAAAGGTTCATGAGGTTAGTAGATGAGTAGGCTCGTGAAGTTCCTTTGGGTTTGGATTTAAGGTTCATGAGGTACCTAGGAGACTAAGCTCATAAAGTTCCATTGGATGTCGGTAGGACTAGGCTCATGAAGTTCCATAGGATTTGGATTTAAGGTTCATGAGGTTCTTAGAGGACTAGGCTCATGAAGTTCGCTTGGATTTGGATTAAAGTTTCATGGAGTTCCTAGAGAACTAGGCTCATGAAGTTTCTTTGGATTTGGATTAAAGGTTCATGAGGTTCCTATAAGACTAAGATCATGAAGTTCCTTCAGATTTCGATTAAAGGTTCATGAGGTTCCTCGAGAACTAGGCTCATAAAGTTTCTTTGGATTTGGATTTAAGGTTCATGAGGTTCCTAGAGGACTAAGCTCATGAAGTTCCATTGATTTCGGTAGGACTAGGCTCATGAAGTTCCATAGGATTTGGATTTAAAGTTTATGAGGTTCTTAGAGGACTATGCTCATGAAGTTCGCTTAGATTTGGATTAAAGGTTCATGGAGTTCCTAGAGAACTAGGCCCATGAAGTTTCTTGGGATTTGGATTAAAGGTTCATGAGGTTCCTAGAGGACTAAGCTCATGAAGTTCCTTCAGATTTGAATTAAAGGTTCATGAGGTGCCTAGAGAACTAGGCTCATGAAGTTTCTTTGGATTTGGATTTAAGGTTCATGAGGTTCCTAGAGAACTAGGCTCATGAAGTTCCTTCGGATTTGGATTAAAGGTTCATGAGGTTCCTAGAGGACTAGGCTCATAAAGTTCCTTTGGATATGGATTTAAGGTTCCTGAGGTTCCTAGAGGACTAGGCTCATCATGAAGTTCCATTGGATTTGGATTTAAGGTTCATGAGGTCCCTACAGGACTAGGCTCATGAAGTTCTTTTGGATTTGGATTAAAGTTTCATGGAGTTCCTAGAGAACTAGGCTCATGAAGTTTCTTCGGACTTGGATTAAAGGTTCATGAGGTTCCTAGACGACTAGGTTCATGTAGTTCCTTCGGATTTGGATTAAAGGTTCATGAGGTTCATAGAGGACTAGGCTCATGAAGTTCCTTTGGATTTGGATTAAGGTTAATGAGGTTCCTATAAGACTAGGCTCATAAAGTTCCTTTGGATTTGGATTTAAGGTTCATGAGGTACCTAGAGGACTAGGCTCATGAAGTTCCATTGGATCTGGATAGGACTAGGCTTATGAAGTTCCATTGGATTTAGATTTAAGGTTCATGAGGTTGTTAGAGGACTAGGCTCATGAAGTTCCTTTGGATTTGGATTTAAGGTTCATGAGGTTCCTAGAGGACTAGGCTCATGAAGTTACTTTGCATTTGGATTTAAGGTTCATGAGGTTCCTAGAGGACTAGGCCCATGGAGTTCCTTTGGATTTGGATTTAAGGTGTATGAGGTACCTAGAGGACTAGGCTCATAAAGTTCCATTGGATTTGAGGTTCCTAGAGGACTAGGATCATGAAGTTCCATTGGATTTGGATTTAAGGTTCATGAGGTTCCTAGAGGACTAGGCTCATGAAGTTCCTTTGATTTGGATTTAAGGTTCATAAGGTTCCTAAAGGACTAGGCTCATAAAGCTCCATTCGATTTGGATGTAAGGTTCATAAGATTCTTAGAGGACTAGACTCAAGAAGTTCCTTCATATTTAGATTAAAGGTTTACAACGTTCCTAGAAGACTAGGCTCATGAAATTCCATTGAATTTGCATTTAAGGTTCACGAGGTTCCTAGACAATTAGGCTCATGAAATTTAATTGAATTTAGATTTAAGGTTCATGAGGTTCCTAGAGGAGTAGGCTCATGAAGTTCCTTCGAATTTAGATTACAGGTTCATGAGGTTCCTAGAGGACTAGGCTCATGACGTTCCTTTGAATTTCATTTAAGATTCATGAGGTTCATAGAGGACTAGAATCACCTTTGGATTTGGATTAAAGGTTCATGATGTTAGTAGATGAGTAGGCTCATGAAGTTCCTTTGGATTTGGATTTAAGGTTTATGAGGTACCTAGGGGACTAGGCTCATGAAGTTCCATTGGATTTCGGTAGGACTAGGCTCATGAAGTTCCATAGGATTTGGATTTAAGGTTCACGAGGTTCTTAGAGGACTAGGCTCATGAAGTTCGCTTGTATTTGGATTAAAGTTTCATGGAGTTCCTAGAGAACTAGGCTCATGAAGTCTTTCGTATTTAGATTAAAGGTTCATGAGGTTCCTAGAGGACTAGGCTCATGAAGTTCCTTTGGATTTGGATTAAAGGTTCATAAGATTCCTACAGGACTAGGCTCATGGAGTTCCTTTAGATTTGGATTTAAGTTTCAGGAGGTACCAAGAGGACTAGGCTCATGAAGTTCCATTGGATTTGGATTTAAGGTTTATGAGGCTCCTAGAGGACTAGGCTCATGAAGATCCATTCGATTCGCATTTAAGGGTCATGAGGTTCCTAGAGGACTAGACTCAAGAAGTTCCCTCAGATTTAGATTATAGGTTTACAACGTTCCTAGAGGAGTAGGCTCATGAAATTCCTTTGGATTTGGATTAAAGGTTCAAGAGGATAATAGAGGACTAGGCTCATGAAATTCCATTGAATTTGCATTTAAGGTTCACGAGGTTCCTAGACAATTAGGCTCATGAAATTCAATTGAATTTAGATTTAAGGTTCATGAGGTTCCTAGAGGAGTACGCTCATGAAGTTCATTCGAATTTAGATTACAGGTTCATGAGGTTCCTAGAGGACTAGGCTCATAACATTCCTTTGAATTTCATTTAAGATTCATGAGGTTCCTAGAGGACTAAAATCATGAAGTTCCTTTGGATTTGGATTAAAGGTTCATGAGGTTAGTAGATGAGTAGGCTCATGAAGTTCCTTTGGATTTCGATTTAAGGTTCATGAGGCACCTAGGGCACTAGGCTCATGAAGTTCCATTGGATTTCGGTAGGACTAGGCTCATGAAGTTCCATAAGATTTGGATTTAAGGTTCATGAGGTTCTTTGAGGACTAGGCTCATGAAGTTCGCTTGGATTTGGATTAAAGTTTCATGGAGTTCCTAGAGAACTAGGCTCATGAAGTTTCATTGGATTTAGATTAAAGGTTTACAACGTTCCTAGAGGAGTAGGCTCATGAAATTCCTTTGGATTTGGATTAAAGGTTCAAGAGGATAATAGAGGACTAGGCTCATGAAATTCCATTGAATTTGCATTTAAGGTTCACGAGGTTCCTAGACAATTAGGCTCATGAAATTCAATTGAATTTAGATTTAACGTTCATGAGGTTCCTAGAGGAGTAGGCTCATGAAGTTCATTCGAATTTAGATTACAGGTTCATGAGGTTCCTAGAGGACTAGGCTCATAACATTGCTTTGAATTTCATTTAAGATTCATGAGGTTCCTAGAGGACTAGAATCATGAAGTTCCTTTGGATTTGGATTAAAGGTTCATGAGGTTAGTAGATGAGTAGGCTCATGAAGTTCCTTTGGATTTGGATTTAAGGTTCATGAGGTGCCTAGGGCACTAGGCTCATGAAGTTCCATTGGATTTCGGTAGGACTAGGCTCATGAAGTTCCATAAGATTTGGATTTAAGGTTCACGAGGTTCTTTGAGGACTAGGCTCATGAAGTTCGCTTGGATTTGGATTAAAGTTTCATGGAGTTCCTAGAGAACTAGGCTCATGAAGTTTCTTTGGATTTGAATTAAAGGTTCATGAGGTTCCTGGAGGACTACAATCATGAAGTTCCTTTGGATTTGGATTAAAGGTTCATGATGTTAGTAGATGAGTAGGCTCATGAAGTTCCTTTGGATTTGGATTTAAGGTTTATGAGGTACCTAGGGGACTAGGCTCATGAAGTTCCATTGGATTTCGGTAGGACTAGGCTCATGAAGTTCCATAGGATTTGGATTTAAGGTTCACGAGGTTCTTAGAGGACTAGGCTCATGAAGTTCGCTTGTATTTGGATTAAAGTTTCATGGAGTTCCTAGAGAGCTAGGCTCATGAAGTCTTTCGTATTTAGATTAAAGGTTCATGAGGTTCCTAGAGGACTAGGCTCATGAAGTTCCTTTGGATTTGGATTAAAGGTTCATAAGATTCCTACAGGACTAGGCTCATGGAGTTCCTTTAGATTTGGATTTAAGTTTCAGGAGGTACCAAGAGGACTAGGCTCATGAAGTTCCATTGGATTTGGATTTAAGGTTTATGAGGCTCCTAGAGGACTAGGCTCATGAAGATCCATTCGATTCGCATTTAAGGTTCATGAGGTTCCTAGAGGACTAGACTCAAGAAGTTCCCTCAGATTTAGATTAAAGGTTTACAACGTTCCTAGAGGAGTAGGCTCATGAAATTCCTTTGGATTTGGATTAAAGGTTCAAGAGGATAATAGAGGACTAGGCTCATGAAATTCCATTGAATTTGCATTTAAGGTTCACGAGGTTCCTAGACAATTAGGCTCATGAAATTCAATTGAATTTAGATTTAAGGTTCATGAGGTTCCTAGAGGAGTACGCTCATGAAGTTCATTCGAATTTAGATTACAGTTCATGAGGTTCCTAGAGGACTAGTCTCATAACATTCCTTTGAATTTCATTTAAGATTCATGAGGTTCCTAGAGGACTAGAATCATGAAGTTCCTTTGGATTTGGATTAAAGGTTCATGAGGTTAGTAGATGAGTAGGCTCATCAAGTTCCTTTGGATTTCGATTTAAGGTTCATGAGGCACCTAGGGCACTAGGCTCATGAAGTTCCATTGGATTTCGGTAGGACTAGGCTCATGAAGTTCCATAAGATTTGGATTTAAGGTTCATGAGGTTCTTTGAGGACTAGGCTCATGAAGTTCGCTTGGATTTGGATTAAAGTTTCATGGAGTTCCTAGAGAACTAGGCTCATGAAGTTTCATTGGATTTAGATTAAAGGTTTACAACGTTCCTAGAGGAGTAGGCTCATGAAATTCCTTTGGATTTGGATTAAAGGTTCAAGAGGATAATAGAGGACTAGGCTCATGAAATTCCATTGAATTTGCATTTAAGGTTCACGAGGTTCCTAGACAATTAGGCTCATGAAATTCAATTGAATTTAGATTTAACGTTCATGAGGTTCCTAGAGGAGTAGGCTCATGAAGTTCATTCGAATTTAGATTACAGGTTCATGAGGTTCCTAGAGGACTAGGCTCATAACATTGCTTTGAATTTCATTTAAGATTCATGAGGTTCCTAGAGGACTAGAATCATGAAGTTGCTTTGGATTTGGATTAAAGGTTCATGAGGTTAGTAGATGAGTAGGCTCATGAAGTTCCTTTGGATTTGGGTTTAAGGTTCATGAGGTGCCTAGGGCACTAGGCTCATGAAGTTCCATTGGATTTCGGTAGGACTAGGCTCATGAAGTTCCATAAGATTTGGATTTAAGGTTCACGAGGTTCTTTGAGGACTAGGCTCATGAAGTTCGCTTGGATTTGGATTAAAGTTTCATGGAGTTCCTAGAGAACTAGGCTCATGAAGTTTCTTTGGATTTGAATTAAAGGTTCATGAGGTTCCTGGAGGACTACAATCATGAAGTTCCTTTGGATTTGGATTAAAGGTTCATGATGTTAGTAGATGAGTAGGCTCATGAAGTTCCTTTGGATTTGGATTTAAGGTTTATGAGGTACCTAGGGGACTAGGCTCATGAAGTTCCATTGGATTTCGGTAGGACTAGGCTCATGAAGTTCCATAGGATTTGGATTTAAGGTTCACGAGGTTCTTAGAGGACTAGGCTCATGAAGTTCGCTTGTATTTGGATTAAAGTTTCATGGAGTTCCTAGAGAACTAGGCTCATGAAGTCTTTCGTATTTAGATTAAAGGTTCATGAGGTTCCTAGAGGACTAGGCTCATGAAGTTCCTTTGGATTTGGATTAAAGGTTCATAAGATTCCTACAGGACTAGGCTCATGGAGTTCCTTTAGATTTGGATTTAAGTTTCAGGAGGTACCAACAGGACTAGGCTCATGAAGTTCCATTGGATTTGGATTTAAGGTTTATGAGGCTCCTACAGGACTAGGCTCATGAAGATCCATTCGATTCGCATTTAAGGTTCATGAGGTTCCTAGAGGACTAGACTCAAGAAGTTCCCTCAGATTTAGATTAAAGGTTTACAACGTTCCTAGAGGAGTAGGCTCATGAAATTCCTTTGGATTTGGATTAAAGGTTCAAGAGGATAATAGAGGACTAGGCTCATGAAATTCCATTGAATTTGCATTTAAGGTTCACGAGGTTCCTAGACAATTAGGCTCATGAAATTCAATTGAATTTAGATTTAAGGTTCATGAGGTTCCTAGAGGAGTACGCTCATGAAGTTCATTCGAATTTAGATTACGGGTTCATGAGGTTCCTAGAGGACTAGTCTCATAACATTCCTTTGAATTTCATTTAAGATTCATGAGGTTCCTAGAGGACTAGAATCATGAAGTTCCTTTGGATTTGGATTAAAGGTTCATGAGGTTAGTAGATGAGTAGGCTCATCAAGTTCCTTTGGATTTCGATTTAAGGTTCATGAGGCACCTAGGGCACTAGGCTCATGAAGTTCCATTGGATTTCGGTAGGACTAGGCTCATGAAGTTCCATAAGATTTGGATTTAAGGTTCATGAGGTTCTTTGAGGACTAGGCTCATGAAGTTCGCTTGGATTTGGATTAAAGTTTCATGGAGTTCCTAGAGAACTAGGCTCATGAAGTTTCATTGGATTTAGATTAAAGGTTTACAACGTTCCTAGAGGAGTAGGCTCATGAAATTCCTTTGGATTTGGATTAAAGGTTCAAGAGGATAATAGAGGACTAGGCTCATGAAATTCCATTGAATTTGCATTTAAGGTTCACGAGGTTCCTAGACAATTAGGCTCATGAAATTCAATTGAATTTAGATTTAACGTTCATGAGGTTCCTAGAGGAGTAGGCTCATGAAGTTCATTCGAATTTAGATTACAGGTTCATGAGGTTCCTAGAGGACTAGGCTCATAACATTGCTTTGAATTTCATTTAAGATTCATGAGGTTCCTAGAGGACTAGAATCATGAAGTTCCTTTGGATTTGGATTAAAGGTTCATGAGGTTAGTAGATGAGTAGGCTCATGAAGTTCCTTTGGATTTGTATTTAAGGTTCATGAGGTACCTAGGGGACTAGGCTCATAAAGTTCCATTGGATTTCGGTAGGACTAGGCTCATGAAGTTCCATAAGATTTGGATTTAAGGTTCACGAGGTTCTTTGAGGACTAGGCTCATGAAGTTCGCTTGGATTTGGATTAAAGTTTCATGGAGTTCCTAGAGAACTAGGCTCATGAAGTTTCTTTGGATTTGAATTAAAGGTTCATGAGGTTCCTAGAGGACTAAGCTCATGAAGTTCCTTCAGATTTCGATTAAAGGTTCATGAGGTTCCTCGAGAACTAGGCTCATGAAATTTCTTTGGATTTGAATTTAAGGTTCATGAGGTTCCTAGAGGACTAAGCTCATGAAGTTCCATCGATTTCGGTAGGACTAGGCTCATGAAGTTCCATAGGATTTGGATTTAAGGTTCATGAGGTTCTTAGAGGACTAGGTCATGAAGTTCGCTTGGATTTGGATTAAAGGTTCATGGAGTTCCTAGAGAACTAGGCTCATGAAGTTTCTTCGGATTTGGATTAAAGGTTCATGAGGTTCCTAGAGGACTAAGCTCATGAAGTTCCTTCAGATTTGGATTAAAGGTTCATGAGGTTCCTAGAGAAATAGGCTCATGAAGTTTCTTTGGATTTGGATTTAAGGTTCATGAGGTTCCTCGAGAACTAGGCTAATGAAGTTCCTTCGGATTTGGATTAAAGGTTCATGAGGTTCCTAGAGGACTAGGCTCATAAAGTTCCTTTGGATATGGATTTAAGGTTCCTGAGGTTCCTAGAGGACTAGACTCAAGAAGTTCCTTCAGATTTAGATTAAAGGTTTACAACGTTCCTAGAGGAGTAGGCTCATGAAATTCCTTTGGATTTGGATTAAAGGTTCAAGAGGATAATAGAGGACTAGGCTCATGAAATTCCATTGAATTTGCATTTAAGGTTCACGAGGTTCCTAGACAATTAGGCTCATGAAATTCAATTGAATTTAGATTTAAGGTTCATGAGGTTCCTAGAGGAGTAGGCTCATGAAGTTCATTCCAATTTAGATTACAGGTTCATGAGGTTCCTAGAGGACTAGGCTCATAACATTCCTTTGAATTTCATTTAAGATTCATGAGGTTCCTAGAGGACTAGAATCATGAAGTTCCTTTGGATTTGGATTAAAGGTTCATGAGGTTAGTAGATGAGTAGGCTCATGAAGTTCCTTTGGATTTGGATTTAAGGTTCATGAGGTACCTAGGGGACTAGGCTCATGAAGTTCCATTGGATTTCGGTAGGACTAGGCTCATGAAGTTCCATAGGATTTGGATTTAAGGTTCACGAGGTTCTTAGAGGACTAGGCTCATGAAGTTCGCTTGTATTTGGATTAAAGTTTCATGGAGTTCCTAGAGAACTAGGCTCATGAAGTCTTTCGTATTTAGATTAAAGGTTCATGAGGTTCCTAGAGGACTAGGCTCATGAAGTTCCTTTGGATTTGGATTAAAGGTTCATAAGATTCCTACAGGACTAGGCTCATGGAGTTCCTTTAGATTTGGATTTAAGTTTCAGGAGGTACCAAGAGGACTAGGCTCATGAAGTTCCATTGGATTAGGATTTAAGGTTTATGAGGCTCCTACAGGACTAGGCTCATGAAGATCCATTCGATTCGCATTTAAGGTTCATGAGGTTCCTAGAGGACTAGACTCAAGAAGTTCCCTCAGATTTAGATTAAAGGTTTACAACGTTCCTAGAGGAGTAGGCTCATGAAATTCCTTTGGATTTGGATTAAAGGTTCAAGAGGATAATAGAGGACTAGGCTCATGAAATTCCATTGAATTTGCATTTAAGGTTCACGAGGTTCCTAGACAATTAGGCTCATGAAATTCAATTGAATTTAGATTTAAGGTTCATGAGGTTCCTAGAGGAGTACGCTCATGAAGTTCATTCGAATTTAGATTACAGGTTCATGAGGTTCCTAGAGGACTAGTCTCATAACATTCCTTTGAATTTCATTTAAGATTCATGAGGTTCCTAGAGGACTAGAATCATGAAGTTCCTTTGGATTTGGATTAAAGGTTCATGAGGTTAGTAGATGAGTAGGCTCATCAAGTTCCTTTGGATTTCGATTTAAGGTTCATGAGGCACCTAGGGCACTAGGCTCATGAAGTTCCATTGGATTTCGGTAGGACTAGGCTCATGAAGTTCCATAAGATTTGGATTTAAGGTTCATGAGGTTCTTTGAGGACTAGGCTCATGAAGTTCGCTTGGATTTGGATTAAAGTTTCATGGAGTTCCTAGAGAACTAGGCTCATGAAGTTTCATTGGATTTAGATTAAAGGTTTACAACGTTCCTAGAGGAGTAGGCTCATGAAATTCCTTTGGATTTGGATTAAAGGTTCAAGAGGATAATAGAGGACTAGGCTCATGAAATTCCATTGAATTTGCATTTAAGGTTCACGAGGTTCCTAGACAATTAGGCTCATGAAATTCAATTGAATTTAGATTTAACGTTCATGAGGTTCCTAGAGGAGTAGGCTCATGAAGTTCGTTCGGATTGAGATTACGAGTTCATGAGGTTCCTAGAGGACTAGGCTCATAACATTGCTTTGAATTTCATTTAAGATTCATGAGGTTCCTAGAGGACTAGAATCATGAAGTTCCTTTGGATTTGGATTAAAGGTTCATGAGGTTAGTAGATGAGTAGGCTCATGAAGTTCCTTTGGATTTGTATTTAAGGTTCATGAGGTACCTAGGGGACTAGGCTCATAAAGTTCCATTGGATTTCGGTAGGACTAGGCTCATGAAGTTCCATAAGATTTGGATTTAAGGTTCACGAGGTTCTTTGAGGACTAGGCTCATGAAGTTCGCTTGGATTTGGATTAAAGTTTCATGGAGTTCCTAGAGAACTAGGCTCATGAAGTTTCTTTGGATTTGAATTAAAGGTTCATGAGGTTCCTAGAGGACTAAGCTCATGAAGTTCCTTCAGATTTCGATTAAAGGTTCATGAGGTTCCTCGAGAACTAGGCTCATGAAATTTCTTTGGATTTGAATTTAAGGTTCATGAGGTTCCTAGAGGACTAAGCTCATGAAGTTCCATTGGATTTCGGTAGGACTAGGCTCATGAAGTTCCATAGGATTTGGATTTAAGGTTCATGAGGTTCTTAGAGGACTAGGTCATGAAGTTCGCTTGGATTTGGATTAAAGGTTCATGGAGTTCCTAGAGAACTAGGCTCATGAAGTTTCTTCGGATTTGGATTAAAGGTTCATGAGGTTCCTAGAGGACTAAGCTCATGAAGTTCCTTCAGATTTGGATTAAAGGTTCATGAGGTTCCTAGAGAAATAGGCTCATGAAGTTTCTTTGGATTTGGATTTAAGGTTCATGAGGTTCCTCGAGAACTAGGCTAATGAAGTTCCTTCGGATTTGGATTAAAGGTTCATGAGGTTCCTAGAGGACTAGGCTCATAAAGTTCCTTTGGATATGGATTTAAGGTTCCTGAGGTTCCTAGAGGACTAGACTCAAGAAGTTCCTTCAGATTTAGATTAAAGGTTTACAACGTTCCTAGAGGAGTAGGCTCATGAAATTCCTTTGGATTTGGATTAAAGGTTCAAGAGGATAATAGAGGACTAGGCTCATGAAATTCCATTGAATTTGCATTTAAGGTTCACGAGGTTCCTAGACAATTAGGCTCATGAAATTCAATTGAATTTAGATTTAAGGTTCATGAGGTTCCTAGAGGAGTAGGCTCATGAAGTTCATTCCAATTTAGATTACAGGTTCATGAGGTTCCTAGAGGACTAGGCTCATAACATTCCTTTGAATTTCATTTAAGATTCATGAGGTTCCTAGAGGACTAGAATCATGAAGTTCCTTTGGATTTGGATTAAAGGTTCATGAGGTTAGTAGATGAGTAGGCTCATGAAGTTCCTTTGGATTTGTATTTAAGGTTCATGAGGTACCTAGGGGACTAGGCTCATAAAGTTCCATTGGATTTCGGTAGGACTAGGCTCATGAAGTTCCATAAGATTTGGATTTAAGTTTCACGAGGTTCTTTGAGGACTAGGCTCATGAAGTTCGCTTGGATTTGGATTAAAGTTTCATGGAGTTCCTAGAGAACTAGGCTCATGAAGTTTCTTTGGATTTGGATTAAAGGTTCATGAGGTTCCTAGAGGACTAAGCTCATGAAGTTCCTTCAGATTTGGATTAAAGGTTCATGAGGTGCCTAGAGAACTAGGCTCATGAAGTTTCTTTGGATTTGGATTAAAGGTTCATGAGGTTCCTAGAGGACTAAGCTCATGAAGATCCATTGGATTTCGGTAGGACTAGGCTCATGAAGTTCCATAGGATTTGGATTTAAGGTTCATGAGGTTCTTAGAGGACTATGCTCATGAAGTTCGCTTGGATTTGGATTAAAGTTTCATGGAGTTCCTAGAGAACTAGGCTCATGAAGTTTCTTAGGATTTGGATTAAAGGTTCATGAGGTTCCTAGAGGACTAAGCTCATGAAGTTCCTTCATATTTGGATTAAAGGTTCATGAGGTTCCTAGAGAACTAGGCTCATGAAGTTTCTTTGGATTTGGATTTAAGGTTCATGACGTTCCTAGAGAACTAGGCTAATGAAGTTCCTTCGGATTTAGATTAAAGGTTCATGAGGTTCCTAGAGGACTAGGCTCATAAAGTTCCTTTGGATATGGATTTAAGGTTCCTGAGGTTCCTAGAGGATTAGACTCAAGAAGTTCCTTCAGATTTAGATTAAAGGTTTACAACGTTCCTAGAGGAGTAGGCTCATGAAATTCCTTTGTATTTGGATTAAAGGTTCAAGAGGATAATAGAGGACTAAGCTCATGAAATTCCATTAAATTTGCATTTAAGGTTCACGAGGTTCCTAGACAATTAGGCTCATGAAATTCAATTGAATTTAGATTTAAGGTTCATGAGGTTCCCAGAGGAGTAGGATCATGAAGTTCATTCGAATTTAGATTACAGGTTCATGAGGTTCCTAGAGGACTAGGCTCATAACATTCCTTTGAATTTCATTTAAGATTCATGAGGTTCCTAGAGGACTAGAATCATGAAGTTCCTTTGGATTTGGATTAAAGGTTCATGAGGTTAGTAGATGAGTAGGCTCATGAAGTTCCTTTGGATTTGGATTTAAGGTTCATGAGGTACCTAGGGGACTAGGCTCATGAAGTTCCATTGGATTTCGGTAGGACTAGGCTCATGAAGTTCCATAAGATTTGGATTTAAAGTTCACGAGGTTCTTTGAGGACTAGGCTCATGAAGTTCGCTTGGATTTGGATTAAAGTTTCATGGAGTTCCTAGAGAACTAGGCTCATGAAGTTTCTTTGGATTTGGATTAAAGGTTCATGAGGTTCCTAGAGGACTAAGCTCATGAAGTTCCTTCAGATTTGGATTAAAGGTTCATGAGGTGCCTAGAGAACTAGGCTCATGAAGTTTCTTTGGATTTGGATTTAAGGTTCATGAGGTTCCTAGAGAACTAGGCTCATGAAGTTCCTTCGGATTTGGATTAAAGGTTCATGAGGTTCCTAGAGGACTAGGCTCATAAAGTTCCTTTGGATATGGATTTAAGGTTCCTGAGGTTCCTAGAGGACTAGGCTCATCATGAAGTTCTTTTGGATTTGGATTTAAGGTTCATGAGGTACCTAGAGGACTAGGCTCATTAAGTTTCATTGGTTTTGGATTTAAGGATTATGAGGTTCTTAGAGGACTAGGCTCATGAAGTTCTTTTAGATTTGGATCAAAGGTTAATGAGGTTCCTATAGGACTAGGCTCATAAAGTTCCTTTGGATTTGGATGTAAGGTTAATGAGGTTCCTATAGGACTAGGCTAATGAAGTTACCTTGGATTTGGATTTAAGGTTCATGAGGTATCTAGAGGACTAGGCTCATAAAGTTCCATTGGATTTGGATTTAAGGTTTATGAGGTTCCTAGAGGACTAGGCTCATGAAGTTCCATTGAATTTGGATTCAAGTTTCATGAAGTTCCTAGAGGACTAGACTGATGAAGTTCCGTTCGATTTGGATTTAAGGTTCATAAGGTTCATAGAGGACTAGACTCAAGAAGTTTCTTTGAGTTTGGATTTAAGGTTCATGAGTTTCATAGAGGATTAGGCTCATGAAGTATTTTTGGATTTGGATTAAAGGTTCATGGGGTTCCTAGTGGATTAGGCTCATGAATTTCATTCAGATTTAGATTAAAGGGTTACAAGGTTCCTATAGGACTAGGCTCATGAATTTCCATTGGATTTGGATTTAAGGTTTATGAGGTTCCAAGAGGACTAGGCTCATGATTCCATTGGATTTTGATATAAGGTTCATGAGGTTCCTAGAGGACTAGGCTCATGAAACTTCTTTGATTTGGATTTAAGGTTCATGAGGTTCCTAAAGGACTAGGCTCATGAAGATCCATTCGATTCGGATTTAAGGTTCATGAGGTTCATAGAGGACTAGGCTCATGAAATCCCTTTAGATTTAGATTGAAGGTTCAAGAGGTTAATAGAGGACTAGGCTCATCAAATTCCATTGGATTTGCATTTAAGGTTCACGAGGTTCCTAGACAATTAGGCTCATGAAATTCAATTGAATTTAGATTTAAGGTACATGAGGTCCCTATAGAACTAGGCTTATGAAGTTCCTTCGAATTTAGATTATAGGTTTATGAGGTTCCTAGAGGACTAGGCTCATGTTGTTCATTTGAATTTCATTTAAGATTAATGAGGTTCCTAGGTGATTAGACTCATGAATTTCCTTTGGATTTGGATTAGAGGTTCATAAGGTTATTAGAGAAGTAGGCTCATGAAGTTCCTTTGGATTTAGATTTAAGGTTCATGAGGTACCTAGAGGACTAGGCTCATGAAGTTCCATTGGATCTGGATAGGACTAGGCTCATGAAGTTCCATTGGATTTGGATTTAAGATTCATGAGGTTGCTAGAGCACTAGGCTCATGAAGTTCTCTTGGATTTGGATTAAAGGTTCATGGAGTTGCTAGAGAACTAGGCTCATGAAGTTTCTTCGGATTTGGATTAAAGGTTCATGAGGTTCCTAGAGGACAAAGCTCATGAAGTTCCTTCGGATTTGAATTAAAAGTTCATGAGGTTCCTAGAGGACTAGGCTCATGAAGTTACTTTGGATTTGGATTTAAGGTTCATGAATCTCCTAGAGGACTAGGCTCATGAAGTTCCTTTGGATTTGAATTAAAGGTTCATGAGGTTCCTACAGGACTAGGATCATGGAGTTCATTTGGATTTGGATTTATGTCTCATAAGGTACCTAGAGGACTAGGCTCATGAATTTCCATTGGGTTTGGATTTAAGGTTTATGAGATTCCTAGGGGACTATGCTCATGAAGATCCATTCGATTCGAATTTAAGGTTCATGAGGATCCTAGGGGACTAGACTTAAGAAGTTCCTTCAGATTTAGATTAAAGGTTTACAAGGTTCCTAGAGGACTAGTCTCATGAAATGTCTTTTGGATTTGGATTAAAGTTTCAAGAGGTTAATAGAGGACTAGGCTCATGAAATTCAATTGAATTTAGATTTAAGGTTCATGAGGTTCCTATAGGACTAGGCTCATAAAGTTCCTGTGAATTTAGATTACAGGTTCATGAGGTTTCTAGAGGACTAGGCTCATGTCGTTCCTTTGAATTTCATTTAAGATTCATGATGTTCCTAGTAGACTAGACTCATGAAGTTTCTTTGGATTTGGATTCAAGGTTCATGAGGTACCTAGAGGACTAGGCTCATGAAGTACCATTGGATTTGGATAGGACTAGGCTCATGAAGTTCCATAGGATTTGGATTTAAGGTTCATGAGGTTCCTAGAGGACTAGGCTCATGAAGTTCTTTTGGATTAAGATTAAAGGTTCATGGAGTTCCTAGAGAACTAGGCTCATGAAGTTTCTTCGGATTTGGATCAAAGGTTCATGAGGTTCCTAGAGGACTAAGCTCATGAAGGTCCTTCATATTTGGATTAAAGGTTCATGAGGTTCCAAGAGGACTAGGCTCATGAAGTTCCTATAGATTTGGATTTAAGGTTCATGAGGTACCTAGAGGAGTAGGCTCATGAAGTTCCATTAGATCTGGATAGGACTAGGCTTGTGAAGTTCCATTGGATTTGGATTTAAGGTTCATGAGGTTCCTAAAGGACTAGGCTCATGAAGTTCTCTTGTATTTGGATTAAAGGTTAATGGAGTTCCTAGAGAACTAGGCTCATGAAGTTTCTTTGGATTTGTATTAAAGGTTCATGAGGTTCATAGAGGACTAAGCTCATGAAGTCTTTCGTATTTGGATTAAAGGTTCATGAGGTTCCTAGAGGACTAGGCTCATGAGGTTCCTTTGGATTTGGATTTAAGTTTCATGAGGTACCTAGAGGACTAGGCCTATGAAGTTCCATTGCATCTGGATAGGACTAGTCTTATGAAGTTCCATTGGATTTGGATTTAAGGTTCATGAGGTTCCTAGAGACTAGGCTCATAAAGTTCTCTTGTATTTGGATTAAAGGTTAATGGAGTTCCTAGAGAACTAGGCTCATGAAGTTTCTTTGGATTTATATTAAAGGTTCATAAGGTTCCTAGAGGACTAAGCTCATGAAGTCTTTAGTATTTGGATTAAAGGTTCATGAGGTTCCTAGAGAACTAGGCTCATAAAGTTCCTTTGGATTTGGATTAAAGGTTCATAAGGTTCCTACAGGACTAGGCTCATGGAGTTCGTTTAGATTTGGATTTAAGTTTCAGGAGGTACCTAGAGGACTAGGCTCATGAAGTTCCATTGGATTTGGATTTAAGGTTTATGAGGTTCCTAGAGGACTAGGCTCATGAAGATCCATTGGATCTGGATAGGACTAGGCTTATGAAGTTCCATTGGAATTGGATTTAAGGTTCATGAGGTTTCTAGAGGACTAGGCTCATAAAGTTCTCTTGTATTTGGATTAAAGGTTAATGGGGTTCCTAGAGAACTAGGCTCATGAAGTTTCTTTGGATTTGTATTAAAGGTTCATGAGGTTCCTAGAGGACTAAGCTCATGAAGTCTTTCGTATTTGGATTAAAGGTTCATGAGGTTCCTAGAGAACTAGGCTCATGAAGTTCCTTTGGATTTGGATTAAAGGTTCATAAGGTTCCTACAGGACAAGGTCATGGAGTTCCTTTAGATTTGGATTTAAGTTTCAGGAGGTACCTAGAGGACTAGACTCATGAAGTTCCATTGGATTTGGATTTAAGGTTTATGAGGTTCCTAGAGGACTAGGCTCATGAAGATCCATTCGATTCGCATTTAAGGTTCATGAGGTTCCTAGAGGACTAGACTCAAGAAGTTCCTTCATATTTAGATTAAAGGTTTACAAGGTTTCTAGAGTACTAGGCTCATGAAATTCATTTGGATTTGGATTAAAGGTTCAAGAGGATAATAGAGGACTAGGCTCATGAAATTCCATTGAATTTGCATTTAAGGTTCACGAGGTTCCTAGACAATTAGGCTCATGAAATTTAATTGAATTTAGATTTAAGGTTCATGAGGTTCCTAGAGGACTAGGCTCATGAAGTTCCTTCGAATTTAGATTACTGGCTCATGAGGTTCCTAGAGGACTAGGCTCATGACGTTCCTTTGAATTTCATTTAAGATTCATGAGGTTCCTAGAGGACTAGAATCATGAAGTTCCTTTGGATTTAGATTAAAGGTTCATGAGGTTAGTAGAGGAGTAGGCTCAAGAAGTTCCTTTGGATTTGGATTTAAGGTTCATGAGGTGTCAAGGGGACTAAGCTCATGAAGTTCCATTGGATTTCAGTAGGACTAGGCTCATGAAGTTCCATATGATTTGGATTTAAGGTTCATGAGGTTCTTAGAGGACTAGGCTCATGAAGTTCACTTGGATTTGGATTAAAGGTTCATGGAGTTCCTAGAGAACTAGGCTCATGAAGTTTCTTCGGTTTTGGATTAAAGGTTCATGAGGTTCCTAGAGGACTAGGTTCATGAAGTTCCTTCGGATTTGGATTAAAGGTTCATGAGGTTCCTAGAGGACTAGGTTCATGAAGTTCCTTCGGATTTGGATAAAAGGTTCATGAGGTTCCTAGAGGACTAAGCTCATGGAGTTCCTTTAGATTTGGATTTAAGTTTGAGGAGGTACCTAGAGGACTAGGCTCATGAATTTCCATTGGATTTGGATTAAAGGTTCATGAGGTTTCTATAGGACTAGGCTCATGAAGTTCCATTGGATCTGGATAGGACTAGGCTTATGAAGTTCCATTGGATTTGGATTTAAGGTTCATGAGGTTCCTAGAGGACTAGGCTCATAAAGTTCTCTTGTATTTGGATTAAAGGTTAATGGGGTTCCTAGAGAACTAGGCTCATGAAGTTTCTTTCGATTTGTATTAAAGGTTCATGAGGTTCCTCGAGGACTAAGCTCATGAAGTCTTTCGTATTTGGATTAAAGGTTCATGAGGTTCCTAGAGAACTAAGCTCATGAAGTTCCTTTGGATTTAGATTTAAGGTTGATGAGGTACCTAGAGGACTAGGCTCATGAAGTGTCTTGATTTGGATTAAGGTTAATGAGGTTCCTATAGGACTAGGCTCATGAAGTTCTCTTGTATTTGGATTAAAGGTTAATGGAGTTCCTAGAGAACTAGGCTCATGAAGTTTCTTTGGATTTGTATTAAAGGTTCATGAGGTTCCTAGAGGACTAAGCTCTTGAAGTTTCTTCGGATTTGGATTAAAGGTTCACGAGGTTCCTAGAGGACTAGGTTCATGAAGTTCCTTCGGATTTGGATTAAAAGTTCATGAGGTACCTAGAGGACTAGGCTCATGAAGTACCATTGGATTTGGATAGGACTAGGCTCATGAAGTTCCATAGGATTTGGATTTAAGGTTTATGAGGTTCCTAGAGGACTAGGCTCATGAAGTTCTTTTGGATTAAGATTAAAGGTTCATGGAGTTCCTAGAGAACTAGGCTCATGAAGTTTCTTCGGATTTGGATTAAAGGTTCATGAGGTTCCTAGAGGACTAAGCTCATGAAGGTCCTTCATATTTGGATTAAGGGTTCATGAGGTTCCAAGAGGACTAGGCTCATGAAGTTCCTATAGATTTGGATTTAAGGTTCATGAGGTACCTAGAGGAGTAGGCTCATGAAGTTCCATTAGATCTGGATAGGACTAGGCTTGTGAAGTTCCATTGGATTTGGATTTAAGGTTCATGAGGTTCCTAAAGGACTAGGCTCATGAAGTTCTCTTGTATTTGGATTAAAGGTTAATGGAGTTCCTAGAGAACTAGGCTCATGAAGTTTCTTTGGATTTGTATTAAAAGTTCATGAGGTTCCTAGAGGACTAAGCTCATGAAGTCTTTCGTATTTGGATTAAAGGTTCATGAGGTTCCTAGAGGACTAGGCTCATGAAGTTCCTTTGGATTTGGATTTAAGTTTCATGAGGTACCTAGAGGACTAGGCTCATGAAGTTCCATTGGATTTGGATTTAAGGTTCATGAGGTTCCTAGAGACTAGGCTCATAAAGTTCTCTTGTATTTGGATTAAAGGTTAATGGAGTTCCTAGAGAACTAGGCTCATGAAGTTTCTTTGGATTTATATTAAAGGTTCATAAGGTTCCTAGAGGACTAAGCTCATGAAGTCTTTAGTATTTGGATTAAAGGTTCATGAGGTTCCTAGAGAACTAGGCTC
This sequence comes from Orobanche coerulescens, assembly GCA_033398695.1. Classification (NCBI taxonomy): domain Eukaryota; kingdom Viridiplantae; phylum Streptophyta; class Magnoliopsida; order Lamiales; family Orobanchaceae; genus Orobanche; species Orobanche coerulescens. The sequence goes on along the minus strand of JAWKAU010000353.1, from coordinate 12,636 downwards.
ATAAAGTTCCTTTGGATTTGGATTAAAGGTTCATGAGGTTCCTAGAGGACTAAGCTCATGAAGTCTTTCGATTTGGATTAAAGGTTCATGAGGTTCCTAGAGAACTAGGCTCATGAAGTTCCTTTGGATTTGGATTAAAGGTTCATAAGGTTCCTACAGGACAAGGTCATGGAGTTCCTTTAGATTTGGATTTAAGTTTCAGGAGGTACCTAGAGGACTAGACTCATGAAGTTCCATTGGATTTGGATTTAAGGTTTATGAGGTTCCTAGAGGACTAGTCTCATGAAGATCCATTCGATTCGCATTTAAGGTTCATGAGGTTCCTAGAGGACTAGACTCAAGAAGTTCCTTCAGATTTAGATTAAAGGTTTACAAGGTTTCTAGAGTACTAGGCTCATGAAATTCATTTGGATTTGGATTAAAGGTTCAAGAGGATAATAGAGGACTAGGCTCATGAAATTCCATTGAATTTGCATTTAAGGTTCACGAGGTTCCTAGACAATTAGGCTCATGAAATTTAATTGAATTTACATTTAAGGTTCATGAGGTTCCTAGAGGACTAGGCTCATGAAGTTCCTTCGAATTTAGATTACAGGCTCATGAGGTTCCTAGAGGACTAGGCTCATGACGTTCCTTTGAATTTCATTTAAGATTCATGAGGTTCCTAGAGGACTAGAATCATGAAGTTCCTTTGGATTTCGATTAAAGGTTCATGAGGTTAGTAGAGGAGTAGGCTCAAGAAGTTCCTTTGGATTTGGATTTAAGGTTCATGAGGTGTCAAGGGGTCTAAGCTCATGAAGTTCCATTGGATTTCGGTAGGACTAGGCTCATGAAGTTCCATATGATTTGGATTTAAGGTTCATGAGGTTCTTAGAGGACTAGGCTCATGAAGTTCACTTGGATTTGGATTAAAGGTTCATGGAGTTCCTAGAGAACTAGGCTCATGAAGTTTCTTCGGTTTTGGATTAAAGGTTCATGAGGTTCCTAGAGGACTAGGTTCATGAAGTTCCTTCGGATTTGGATTAAAGGTTCACGAGGTTCCTAGAGGACTAGGTTCATGAAGTTCCTTCGGATTTGGATAAAAGGTTCATGAGGTTCCTAGAGGACTAAGCTCATGAAGTCTTTCGTATTTGGATTAAAGGTTCATGAGGTTCCTAGAGAACTGAACCTCATGAAGTTCCTTCTTTGATTTGGATTAAAGTTTCATAAGGTTCCTACAGGACTAGGCTCATGGAGTTCCTTTAGATTTGGATTTAAGTTTGAGGAGGTACCTAGAGGACTAGGCTCATGAAGTTCCATTGGATTTGGATTTAAGGTTTATGAGGTTCCTAGAGGACTAGGCTCATGAAGATCCATTAGATCTGGATAGGACTAGGCTTATGAAGTTCCATTGGATTTGGATTTAAGGTTCATGAGGTTCCTAGAGGACTAGGCTCATAAAGTTCTCTTGTATTTGGATTAAAGGTTAATGGGGTTCCTAGAGAACTAGGCTCATGAAGTTTCTTTGGATTTGTATTAAAGGTTCATGAGGTTCCTAGAGGACTAAGCTCATGAAGTCTTTCGTATTTGGATTAAAGGTTCATGAGGTTCCTAGAGAACTAGGCTTATGAAGTTCCATTGGATTTGGATTTAAGGTTCATGAGGTTCCTAGAGAACTAGGCTCATGAAGTGTCTTCGGATTTGGATTAAGGTTAATGAGGTTCCTATAGGACTAGGCTCATGAAGTTCTCTTGTATTTGGATTAAAGGTTAATGGAGTTCCTAGAGAACTAGGCTCATGAAGTTTCTTTGGATTTGTATTAAAGGTTCATGAGGTTCCTAGAGGACTAAGCTCTTGAAGTTTCTTCGGATTTGGATTAAAGGTTCACGAGGTTCCTAGAGGACTAGGTTCATGAAGTTCCTTCGGATTTGGATTAAAAGTTCATGAGGTACCTAGAGGACTAGGCTCATGAAGTACCATTGGATTTGGATAGGACTAGGCTCATGAAGTTCCATAGGATTTGGATTTAAGGTTTATGAGGTTCCTAGAGGACTAGGCTCATGAAGTTCTTTTGGATTAAGATTAAAGGTTCATGGAGTTCCTAGAGAACTAGGCTCATGAAGTTTCTTGGATTTGGATTAAAGGTTCATGAGGTTCCTAGAGGACTAAGCTCATGAAGGTCCTTCATATTTGGATTAAAGGTTCATGAGGTTCCAAGAGGACTAGGCTCATGAAGTTCCTATAGATTTGGATTTAAGGTTCATGAGGTACCTAGAGGAGTAGGCTCATGAAGTTCCATTAGATCTGGATAGGACTAGGCTTGTGAAGTTCCATTGGATTTGGATTTAAGGTTCATGAGGTTCCTAAAGGACTAGGCTCATGAAGTTCTCTTGTATTTGGATTAAAGGTTAATGGAGTTCCTAGAGAACTAGGCTCATGAAGTTTCTTTGGATTTGTATTAAAAGTTCATGAGGTTCCTAGAGGACTAAGCTCATGAAGTCTTTCGTATTTGGATTAAAGGTTCATGAGGTTCCTAGAGGACTAGGCTCATGAAGTTCCTTTGGATTTGGATTTAAGTTTCATGAGGTACCTAGAGGACTAGGCCTATGAAGTTCCATTGCATCTGGATAGGACTAGGCTTATGAAGTTCCATTGGATTTGGATTTAAGGTTCATGAGGTTCCTAGAGACTAGGCTCATAAAGTTCTCTTGTATTTGGATTAAAGGTTAATGGAGTTCCTAGAGAACTAGGCTCATGAAGTTTCTTTGGATTTATATTAAAGGTTCATAAGGTTCCTAGAGGACTAAGCTCATGAAGTCTTTAGTATTTGGATTAAAGGTTCATGAGGTTCCTAGAGAACTAGGCTCATAAAGTTCCTTTGGATTTGGATTAAAGGTTCATAAGGTTCCTACAGGACTAGGCTCATGGAGTTCGTTTAGATTTGGATTTAAGTTTCAGGAGGTACCTAGAGGACTAGGCTCATGAAGTTCCATTGGATTTGGATTTAAGGTTTATGAGGTTCCTAGAGGACTAGGCTCATGAAGATCCATTGGATCTGGATAGGACTAGGCTTATGAAGTTCCATTGAATTGGATTTAAGGTTCATGAGGTTTCTAGAGGACTAGGCTCATAAAGTTCTCTTGTATTTGGATTAAAGGTTAATGGGGTTCCTAGAGAACTAGGCTCATGAAGTTTCTTTGGATTTGTATTAAAGGTTCATGAGGTTCCTAGAGGACTAAGCTCATGAAGTCTTTCGTATTTGGATTAAAGGTTCATGAGGTTCCTAGAGAACTAGGCTCATGAAGTTCCTTTGGATTTGGATTAAAGGTTCATAAGGTTCCTACAGGACAAGGTCATGGAGTTCCTTTAGATTTGGATTTAAGTTTCAGGAGGTACCTAGAGGACTAGACTCATGAAGTTCCATTGGATTTGGATTTAAGGTTTATGAGGTTCCTAGAGGACTAGTCTCATGAAGATCCATTCGATTCGCATTTAAGGTTCATGAGGTTCCTAGAGGACTAGACTCAAGAAGTTCCTTCAGATTTAGATTAAAGGTTTACAAGGTTTCTAGAGTACTAGGCTCATGAAATTCATTTGGATTTGGATTAAAGGTTCAAGAGGATAATAGAGGACTAGGCTCATGAAATTCCATTGAATTTGCATTTAAGGTTCATGAGGTTCCTAGAGGACTAGGCTCATGAAGTTCCTTCGAATTTAGATTACAGGCTCATGAGGTTCCTAGAGGACTAGGCTCATGACGTTCCTTTGAATTTCATTTAAGATTCATGAGGTTCCTAGAGGACTAGAATCATGAAGTTCCTTTGGATTTCGATTAAAGGTTCATGAGGTTAGTAGAGGAGTAGGCTCAAGAAGTTCCTTTGGATTTAGATTTAAGGTTCATGAGGTGTCAAGGGGACTAAGCTCATGAAGTTCCATTGGATTTCAGTAGGACTAGGCTCATGAAGTTCCATATGATTTGGATTTAAGGTTCATGAGGTTCTTAGAGGACTAGGCTCATGAAGTTCACTTGGATTTGGATAAAAGGTTCATGGAGTTCCTAGAGAACTAGGCTCATGAAGTTTCTTCGGTTTTGGATTAAAGGTTCATGAGGTTCCTAGAGGACTAGGTTCATGAAGTTCCTTCGGATTTGGATTAAAGGTTCACGAGGTTCCTAGAGGACTAGGTTCATGAAGTTCCTTCGGATTTGGATAAAAGGTTCATGAGGTTCCTAGAGGACTAAGCTCATGAAGTCTTTCGTATTTGGATTAAAGGTTCATGAGGTTCCTAGAGAACTGAACCTCATGAAGTTCCTTTGGATTTGGATTAAAGTTTCATAAGGTTCCTACAGGACTAGGCTCATGGAGTTCCTTTAGATTTGGATTTAAGTTTGAGGAGGTACCTAGAGGACTAGGCTCATGAAGTTCCATTGGATTTGGATTTAAGGTTTATGAGGTTCCTAGAGGACTAGGCTCATGAAGATCCATTAGATCTGGATAGGACTAGGCTTATGAAGTTCCATTGGATTTGGATTTAAGGTTCATGAGGTTCCTAGAGGACTAGGCTCATAAAGTTCTCTTGTATTTGGATTAAAGGTTAATGGGGTTCCTAGAGAACTAGGCTCATGAAGTTTCTTTGGATTTGTATTAAAGGTTCATGAGGTTCCTAGAGGACTAAGCTCATGAAGTCTTTCGTATTTGGATTAAAGGTTCATGAGGTTCCTAGAGAACTAGGCTTATGAAGTTCCATTGGATTTGGATTTAAGGTTCATGAGGTTCCTAGAGAACTAGGCTCATGAAGTTTCTTCGGATTTGGATTAAGGTTAATGAGGTTCCTATAGGACTAGGCTCATGAAGTTCTCTTGTATTTGGATTAAAGGTTAATGGAGTTCCTAGAGAACTAGGCTCATGAAGTTTCTTTGGATTTGTATTAAAGGTTCATGAGGTTCCTAGAGGACTAAGCTCATGAAGTTTCTTCGGATTTGGATTAAAGGTTCACGAGGTTCCTAGAGGACTAGGTTCATGAAGTTCCTTCGGATTTGGATTAAAGGTTCAAAAGGATAATAGAGGACTAGGCTCATGAAATTCCATTGAATTTGCATTTAAGGTTCACGAGGTTCCTAGACAATTGGGCTAATGAAATTCAATTGAATTTAGATTTAAGGTTCATGAGGTTCCTAGAGGACTAGGCTCATGAAGGTCATTCGAATTTAGATTACAGGTTCATGAGTTTCCTAGAGGACTAGGCTCATGACGTTCCTTTGAATTTCATTTAAGATTCATGAGGTTCCGTGAGGACTAGAATCAGGAAGTTTTGTTAGATTTGGATTAAAGGTTCATGAGGTTAGTAGAGGAGTAGGCTCAGGAAGTTCCTTTGAATTTGGATTTAAGGTTCATGAGGTACCTAGGGGACTAGGCTCATGAAGTTCCATTGGATTTCGGTAGGACTAGGCTCATGAAGTTCCATAGGATTTGGATTTAAGGTTCATGAGGTTCTTAGAGGACTAGGCTCATTAAGTTCGCTTGGATTTGGATTAAAGGTTCATGGAGTTCCTAGAGAACTAGGCTTATGAAGTTTCTTCGGATTTGGATTAAAGGTTCATGAGGTTCCTAGAGGACTAGGTTCATGAAGTTCCTTCGGATTTGGATTAAATGTTCACGAGGTTCCTAGAGGACTAGGTTCATGAAGTTCATTCGGATTTGGATGAAAGGTTCATGAAGTTCCTAGAGGACTAGGCTCATGAAGTAACTTTGGATTTGGATTAAGGTTAATGAGGTTCCTATAGGACTAGGCTCATGAAGTTCCTTTGGATTTGGATTTAAGGTTCATGAGGCCCCTAGAGGACTAGGCTCATGATGTTCCATTGGATCTGGATAGGACTTGGCTTATGAAGTTCCATTGGATTTAGATTTAAGGTTCATGAGGTTCCTAGAGAACTAGGCTCATGAAGTTTCTTCGGATTTGGATTAAAGGTTCACGAGGTTCCTAGAGGACTAGGTTCATGAAGTTCCTTCGGATTTGGATTAAAAGTTCATGAGGTTCCTAGAGGACTTGGCTCATGAAGTTCCTTCGGATTTGGATTAAGGTTAATGAGGTTCCTATAGGACTAGGCTCATGAAGTTCCTTTGGATTTGGATTTAAGGTTCATGAGGTACCTAGAGGACTAGGCTCATGAAGTTCCATTGGATCTGGATAGGACTAGGTTTATGAAGTTCCATTGGATTTGGATTTAAGGTTCATGAGGATCCTACAGGACTAGGCTCATGAAGTTCTCTTGTATTTGGATTAAAGGTTAATGGAGTTCCTAGAGAACTAGGCTCATGAAGTTTCTTTTGATTTGTATTAAAGGTTCATGAGGTTCCTAGAGGACTAAGCTCATGAAGTCTTTCGTATTTGGATTAAAGGTTCATGAGGTTCCTAGAGAACTAGGCTCATGAAGTTCCTTTGGATTTGGATTAAAGGTTCATAAGGTTCCTACAGGACTAGGCTCATGGAGTTCATTTAGATTTGGATTTATGTTTCAGGAGGTACCTAGAGGACTAGGCTCATGAAGTTCCATTGGATTTGGATTTAAGGTTTATGAGGTTCCTATAGGACTGGGCTCATGAAGATCCATTCGATTCGCATTTAAGGTTCATGAGGTTCCTAGAGGACTAGACTCAAGAAGTTCCTTCAGATTTAGATTAAAGGTTTACAAGGTTTCTAGAGGACTAGGCTCATGAAATTCCTTTGGATTTGGATTAAAGGTTCAAAAGGATAATAGAGGTCTAGGCTCATGAAATTGAATTTGCATTTAAGGTTCACGAGGGTCCTAGACAATTGGGCTAATGAAATTCAATTGAATTTAGATTTAAGGTTCATGAGGTTCCTAGAGGACTAGGCTCATGAAGGTCATTCTAATTTAGATTACAGGTTCATGAGTTTCCTAGAGGACTAGGCTCATGACGTTCCTTTGAATTTCATTTAAGATTCATGAGGTTCCTCGAGGACTAGAATCAGGAAGTTCCGTTAGATTTGGATTAAAGGTTCATGAGGTTAGTAGAGGAGTAGGCTCAAGAAGTTCCTTTGAATTTGGATTTAAGGTTCATGAGGTACCTAGGGGACTAGGCTCATGAACTTCCATTGGATTTCGATAGGACTAGGCTCATGAAGTTCCATAGGATTTGGATTTAAGGTTCATGAGGTTCTTTGAGGACTAGGCTAATGAAGTTCGCTTGGATTTGGATTAAAGGTTCATGGAGTTCCTAGAGAACTAGGATCATGAAGTTTCTTCGGATTTGGATTAAAGGTTCATGAGGTTCCTAGAGGACTAGGTTCATGAAGTTCCTTCAGATTTGGATTAAAGGTTCACGAGGTTCCTAGAGGACTAGGTTCATGAAGTTTCTTCGGATTTGAATTAAAGGTTCATGAGGTTCCTAGAGGACTACACTCATGAAGTCTTTCGTATTTGGATTAAAGGTTCATGAGGTTCCTAGAGAACTAGGCTCATGAAGTTCCTTTGGATTTGGATTAAAGGTTCATAAGGTTCCTACAGGACTAGGCTCATGGAGTTCCTTTAGATTTGGATTTAAGTTTCAGGAGGTACCTAGAGGACTAGGCTCATGAAGTTCCATTGTATTTGGATTTAAGGTTTATGAGGTTCCTATAGGACTAGGCTCATGAAGATCCATTGGATCTGGATAGGACTAGGCTTATGAAGTTCCATTGGATTTGGATTTAAGGTTCATGAGGTTCCTAGAGGACTAGGCTCATAAAGTTCTCTTGTATTTGGATTAAAAGTTAATGGGGTTCCTAGAGAACTAGGCTCATGAAGTTTCTTTGGATTTGTATTAAAGGTTCATGAGGTTCCTAGAGAACTAGGCTCATGAAGTTCCTTTGGATTTGGATTAAAGGTTCATAAGGTTCCTACAGGACTAGGCTCATGGAGTTCCTTTAGATTTGGATTTAAGTTTGAGGAGGTACCTAGAGGACTAGGCTCATGAAGATCCATTCAATTCGCATTTAAGGTTCATGAGGTTCCTAGAGGACTAGACTCAAGAAGTTCCTTCAGATTTAGATTAAAGGTTTACAAGGTTTCTAGAGGACTAGGCTCATGAAATTCAATTGGATTTGGATTAAAGGTTCAAGAGGATAATAGAGGACTAGGCTCATGAAATTCAATTGAATTTGCATTTAAGGTTCACGAGGTTCCTAGACAATTAGGCTCATGAAATTTAATTGAATTTAGATTTAAGGTTCATGAGGTTCCTAGAGAACTAGGCTCATGAAGTTCCTTCGAATTTAGATTACAGGCTCATGAGGTTCCTAGAGGACTAGGCTTATGATGTTCCTTTGAATTTCATTTAAGATTCATGAGGTTCCTAGAGGACTAGAATCATGAAGTTCCTTTGGATTTGGATTAAAGGTTCATGAGGTTAGTAGAGGAGTAGGCTCAAGAAGTTCCTTTGGATTTGGATTTAAGGTTCATGTGGTACCTAGGGGACTAGGCTCATGAAGTTCCATTGGATTTCGGTAGGACTAGGCTCATGAAGTTCCATAGGATATGGATTTAAGGTTCATGAGGTTCTTAGAGGACTAGGCTCATTAAGTTCGCTTGGATTTGGATTAAAGGTTCATGGAGTTCTTAGAGAACTAGGCTCATGAAGTTTCTTCGCATTTGGATTAAAGGTTCATGAGGTTCCTAGAGGACTAGGTTCATGAAGTTCCTTCGGATTTGGATTAAAGGTTCACGAGGTTCCTAGAGGACTGGGTTCATGAAGTTCCTTCGGATTTGGATTAAAGGTTCATGAGGTTCCTAGAGGACTAGGCTCATGAAGTTCCTCCAGATTTGGATTAAAAGGTTCACGAGATTCCTAGAGGACTTGGTTCATGAAGTTTCTTTGGATTTGGATTAAAGGTTCGTGAGGTTCCTAGAGGACTAAGCTCATGAAGTCTTTCGTATTTGGATTAAAGGTTCATGAGGTTACTAGAGAACTAGGCTCATGGAGTTCCTTTAGATTTGGATTTAAGTTTCAGGAGGTACCTAGAGGACTAGGCTCATGAAGTTCCATTGGATTTGGATTTAAGGTTTATGAGGTTTCTAGAGGACTAGGCTCATGAAGATCCATTGGATCTGGATAGGACTAGGCTTATGAAGTTCCATTGGATTTGGATTTAAGGTTCATGAGGTTCCTAGAGGACTAGGCTCATAAAGTTCTCTTGTAATTGGATTAAAGGTTAATGGGGTTCCTAGAACTAGGCTCATGAAGTTTCTTTGGATTTGTATTAAAGGTTCATGAGGTTCCTAGAGAACTAGGCTCATGAAGTTCCTTTGGATTTGGATTAAAGGTTCATAAGGTTCCTACAGGACTAGGCTCATGGAGTTCCTTTAGATTTGGATTTAAGTTTCAGGAGGTACCTAGAGGACTAGGCTCATGAAGTTCCATTGGATTTGGATTTAAGGTTTATGAGGTTCCTAGAGGACTAGGCTCATGAAGATCCATTCGATTCGCATTTAAGGTTCATGAGGTTCCTAGAGGACTAGACTCAAGAACTTCCTTCAGATTTAGATTAAAGGTTTACAAGGTTTCTAGAGGACTAGGGTCATGAAATTCGGCTCACGAGGTTCCTAGACAATTAGGCTCATGAAATTTAATTGAATTTGGATTTAAGGTTCATGAGGTTCCTACAGGACTAGGCTCATGGAGTTCATTCGAATTAAGATTCATGAGGTTCCTAGAGGACTAGAATCATGAACTTCCTGGATTTAGATTAAAGGTTCATGAGGTTAGTAGAGGAGTAGGCTCAAGAAGATCCTTTGGATTTGGATTTAAGGTTCATGAGGTACCTAGTGGAATAGGCTCATGAAGTTCCTTTGGATTTGGATTTAAGGTTCATGAGGAACTTAGAGGACTAGGCTCATGAAGTTCCATTGGATCTGGATAGGACTAGGTTTATGAAGTTCCATTGGATTCGTATTTAAGGTTCATGAGGATCCTACAGGACTAGGCTCATGAAGTTCTCTTGTATTTGGATTAAAGGTTAATGGAGTTCCTAGAGAACTAGGCTCATGAAGTTTCTTTGGATTTGTATTAAAGGTTCATGAGGTTCCTAGAGGACTAAGCTCATGAAGTCTTTCGTATTTGGATTAAAGGTTCATGAGGTTCCTAGAGAAGAGGCTCATGAAGTTCGTTTGGATTTGGATTAAAGGTTCATAAGGTTCCTACAGGACTAGGCTCATGGAGTTCATTTAGATTTGGATTTAAGTTTCAGGAGGTACCTAGAGGACTAGGCTCATGAAGTTCCATTGGATTTGAATTTAAGGTTTATGAGGTTCCTATAGGACTGGGCTCATGAAGATCCATTCGATTCGCATTTAAGGTTCATGAGGTTCCTAGAGGACTAGAATCAAGAAGTTCCTTCAGATTTAGATTAAAGGTTTGCAAGGTTTCTAGAGGACTAGGCTCATGAAATTCCTTTGGATTTGGATTAAAGGTTCAAAAGGATAATAGAGGACTAGGCACATGAAATTCCATTGAATTTGCATTTAAGGTTCACGAGGTTCCTAGACAATTGGGCTAATGAAATTCAATTGAATTTAGATTTAAGGTTCATGAGGTTCCTAGAGGACTAGGCTCATGAAGGTCATTCGAATTTAGATTACAGGTTCATGAGTTTCATAGAGGACTAGGCTCATGACGTTCCTTTGAATTTCATTTAAGATTCATGAGGTTCCTCGAGGACTAGAATCAGGAAGTTCCGTTAGATTTGGATTAAAGGTTCATGAGGTTAGTAGAGGAGTAGGCTCAGGAAGTTCCTTTGAATTTGGATTTAAGGTTCATGAGGTACCTAGGGGACTAGGCTCATGAAGTTGCATTGGATTTCGGTAGGACTAGGCTCATGAAGTTCCATAGGATTTGGATTTAAGGTTCATGAGGTTCTTAGAGGACTAGGCTCATGAAGTTCGCTTGGATTTGGATTAAAGGTTCATGGAGTTCCTAGAGAACTAGGCTCATGAAGTTTCTTCGGATTTGGATTAAAGGTTCATGAGGTTCCTAGAGGACTAGGTTCATGAAGTTCCTTCAAATTTGGATTAAAAGGTTCAAGAGATTCCTAGAGGACTTGGTTCATGATGTTTCTTCGGATTTGGATTAAAGGTTCATGAGGTTCCTAGAGGACTAAGCTCACGAAGTCTTTCGTATTTGGATTAAAGGTCATGAGGTTCCTAGAGGACTTGGTTCATGAAGTTTCTTCGGATTTGGATTAAAGGTTCGTGAGGTTCCTAGAGGACTAAGCTCATGAAGTCTTTCGTATTTGGATTAAAGGTTCATGAGGTTACTAGAGAACTAGGCTCATGGAGTTCCTTTAGATTTGGATTTAAGTTTCAGGAGGTACCTAGAGGACTAGGCTCATGAAGTTCCATTGGATTTGGATTTAAGGTTTATGAGGTTTCTAGAGGACTAGGCTCATGAAGATCCATTGGATCTGGATAGGACTAGGCTTATGAAGTTCCATTGGATTTGGATTTAAGGTTCATGAGGTTCCTAGAGGACTAGGCTCATAAAGTTCTCTTGTAATTGGATTAAAGGTTAATGGGGTTCCTAGAGAACTAGGCTCATGAAGTTTCTTTGGATTTGTATTAAAGGTTCATGAGGTTCCTAGAGAACTAGGCTCATGAAGTTCCTTTGGATTTGGATTAAAGGTTCATAAGGTTCCTACAGGACCAGGCTCATGGAGTTCCTTTAGATTTGGATTTAAGTTTCAGGAGGTACCTAGAGGATTAGGCTCATGAAGTTCCATTGGATTTGGATTTAAGGTTTATGAGGTTCCTAGAGGACTAGGCTCATGAAGATCCATTCGATTCGCATTTAAGGTTCATGAGGTTCCTAGAGGACTAGACTCAAGAAGTTCCTTCAGATTTAGATTAAAGGTTTACAAGGTTTCTAGAGGACTAGGGTCATGAAATTCGGCTCACGAGGTTCCTAGACAATTAGGCTCATGAAATTTAATTGAATTTGGATTTAAGGTTCATGAGGTTCCTACAGGACTAGGCTCATGGAGTTCATTCGAATTAAGATTCATGAGGTTCCTAGAGGACTAGAATCATGAACTTCCCTTGGATTTAGATTAAAGGTTCATGAGGTTAGTAGAGGAGTAGGCTCAAGAAGATCCTTTGGATTTGGATTTAAGGTTCATGAGGTACCTAGGGGACTAGGCTCATGAAGTTCCTTTGGATTTGGATTTAAGGTTCATGAGGTATGTAGAGGACTAGGCTCATGAAGTTCCATTGGATCTGGATAGGACTAGGTTTATGAAGTTCCATTGGATTCGTATTTAAGGTTCATGAGGATCCTACAGGACTAGGCTCATGAAGTTCTCTTGTATTTGGATTAAAGGTTAATGGAGTTCCTAGAGAACTAGGCTCATGAAGTTTCTTTGGATTTGTATTAAAGGTTCATGAGGTTCCTAGAGGACTAAGCTCATGAAGTCTTTCGTATTTGGATTAAAGGTTCATGAGGTTCCTAGAGAAGAGGCTCATGAAGTTCGTTTGGATTTGGATTAAAGGTTCATAAGGTTCCTACAGGACTAGGCTCATGGAGTTCATTTAGATTTGGATTAAATGTTCATGAGGTTCCTAGAGGACTAGGCTCATGAAGTTCCATTGGATTTGAATTTAAGGTT
>JAWKAU010000352.1:0-102457 GCA_033398695.1 Orobanche coerulescens | reverse complement strand
TTGATGGGTTCTGTGAAGATATCAACGGTAGAGTTTGTGAGAAACTCCGATGAATGATTTTGCTGTGTGTTTAAACTTGATACCACAAGATGCATTTGATTGAATTGGTGACCCTGGTTGCCATTTGAGTATGTGGTTTTAAATTCGACTATTTTTGGAATGTTGTAATTTTTGTCCTCTATGGGTAACTTTAAGAATATTTTCTGAAGGACTTTACAGTTTGAGAATTTTTGTAGAAATCGATTTTTGGAAAATATTTTGGTGATTCGGTCAAACCACGGTTTATATGGATTTTTAAAATTTGTAAATTTTGATAAATGGGCCGTGTATTTTCAAATGACACCATCAGACGGTATTTGAAAAATGTGTTTTGAAGTGCTTCGGACATTGTGAAATATTACCGTCGTTTTGTTTATGAACTAAAGGATTTTGGGAAATCTTTATTTTGCAGAACGATTTTTGGTTTTTGGAATTTTGAACTTCTTATGTCCATGTGTTGGGGCTAAGTGGTTTTGATAAGTTTGTAGTGTTGTTGTGCTCGCCGGAGGATGTTTTAGTGTTTTCTAATAGTTGAGATACATGGTTTTGATTAAACGATCGAGGTATTAAAAGTGTCTTCAAAAATTTCATTTCACCAAATTTTTCAAACTTGAAAATTTTAAAATTTTATCATTTGAATAATACCCGAGAAATATTTTATTTTTGCTGCGAGTGTTTGATCCCTACGATACGTGTGTGGTTTTGAATGTGTTTGGTTTGGTAAAATCCAAACACCTCTGTTGATGTGACTGTGTGAATTATTTTTGAATGAAGTTCTTAAATTACAGTGTTAGCTCATGCACTTGTGTGATGACTTGGAGTTGATGCTTTATCGTGCTGCTATTATCGTCCTATGTTGACGTTGTGACGTTTGTTTGGTTGCGTTATTCTGTTTGGTCGTCTGTTCAGAATGCCGAGAGGTCATGGCCGAGGACGTGGTCGTAGTCGTGGTCGTGATCAGGAGCATGAGAGGGTGACTCCCTCCTTGCCCAGTACCGATCAGCTCAGTACAGATCAGGGACATTCGACTAGCGTTAATGTTGAATTCCGAGTTCGTTTCGGTGTCGTTCTATTGAATTCCGTGTTCTTAGCGACTTTTCCACGTATGAGTTCGACTTTGTTAGATCACCATTAATTTTTGAAAACTCCAAAAATTCTGAATCTTTGCAATATTATAAAGCATCGAGTTAGCTTTCCAATGGTTCAAACGGTGAGTCAATCGGAGTCCGGACGAGGGAGTTATGGTCGAAATAGCTAAGTCACTCTCATTTCCAGTTTTTGGCCGAGCACTCTGTACCTTGTGCCGCGGCACATGCCGGCAGGGCCGCGGCACACTGCCGAGTCACTGCCGGCAGATTTGGCCCTGTGCCGCGGCACACTTCGGCTGGGCCGCGGCACACTGTGCAGTCAGCCTATTTAAGGCCCTGCAGTCGTTTTTTCGCCATTTTCTCCTTCTTCTCCTTCTCTTCCGCGGATGGGGTTGTTCTTATCATGGAGCCATGTTGTTGAGCAACAAATCCACGAAGTTCTTGAGTTTATAACATCAATCAATCATCCGTTATCATCCTTTGATCCAGCGAATCAAGGTAGTCTTCCTTAGAACCCTAATTTCGTGAATTTGGGGGGTTTTTGCATCTTTGTCCGATCCGTTCCGTGTTGTTGATTAATTCATGATGGGTATGATTAATCTTGGTAGTATTCTTGTGTTTAACATCATTTAATCTATTGTTCTTTGTCGAATCGCAGTATATTTCTTGATTTCCTTCGAATCGACTTTTTGGGGGATTTGTTCTCGATCTCGTTTTCCATACATTTTTGTTGGATAAATTGTGGTTAAATAATGTTGTTAAACATATCCTAGGGATTGTATATCCATATTTCGGTTTGGAATTCTGTTTTCATGTTTTGATGGAACGAATCGTGTTCTTGGCCGTTTTGGGGGAAACCCTTGAACTTTCGTCGTTTGTTCCTTGAATTCAGCGGCTTTGGGTCGTACTTTGGAATTCATTTTCGTTGTCATTGTTATCCTTCGTAGTTTATTGTTGCGGGTTGTCATTAGGTGGAGTCGGCGAGTTCGTAGTCGGTTCGTGCCAACCAACTTCGGTCGATTCTCCGCATCGTGGTTTCGAGGCAAGTATTTTACTATACGAATTGTGTCTTGTGAATAGGGACGTCGTGTTAAGGTTGTGATGCATTGGTTTACTTTCGTGAATATGTTTCGTATGAATTGATTTTCATGAATGATTGATGGTAGCGATAATACCATCACCTAGTTAACATCGTGGAATTGTGTTGGATGTGCAAATCGTTTAAGTTGTGCCGGGCGTGATTGTTCATTGTTGAGTTGTTGTGATGATTATGATATTTGTGTTGTTTTGATTTACATACTTGATTATGCATTTCGGTGTAATGTGGAATGGCTTGACATTTGATGATTATGAATTGTGTCGTGTCGAGGTGTGTGTGTGTGTTCCAGGTAGGGTCTGACGAGACCTCTGGAGTTCGGTACATGATGTGTACGAACAAGGTGTGTGATCCAGGTAGGGTCTGACGAGGACTCTGGGGTTCGGTACATGACGTGTATGAACGATGCATGTGGTCGGGTAAGGTCCGTCGAGGCCTCCGGAGTTCGGTACATGATGTGTACGAACAAGGTGTGTGATCCAGGTAGGGTCTGACGAGGCCTCTGGGGTTCGGTACATGATGTGTACGAACGATGTATGTGGTCGGGTAAGGTCCGTCGAGGCCTCCGGAGTTCGGTACATGATGTGTACGAACAGAGTGTGTGGTCCGGGTAAGGTCCGTCGAGACCTCCGGAGTTCGGTACATGATGTGTACGAACAACGGTCGTATAGCAGTAATTGTTTGGATAACATTTTAAATACAAGACTCGGACCCATAATGATATCTCATCTATTGTGTTTTGAAAAGAGAATCGGGCTAAGGCCCTAATATTTTCGAAAAGGTTTTGTAAATTGGCACTCGAGGTCCAAAAGAATTTCTGCTTTAAAAATCCCCGAGATGATGTGTTCGTTTTCAAATATCTCTTGCTTGAGTTCAAAATTAATAAAACTTCTCGGGAACATTTGATAATTGATTTCAATATTAAATTCGTAGTTGCTATTTACTTGTTGCATTTCGTATCGTTTTATACTTGCACTAGTAAAATAGTGGAGTTTTACTAACCCCCGAGTAATCGGGGGGTGGATGTCTGTTTTGCGTCCAGGTACATGCATTCGAGGATCGATCACGGGATTGGCACAAGGGATGACAGTGCGATACTAATCAAGAGTCGAGAGTTGGTAGAGTTTGGTTGTATTATTAGAGTTGATTCAGTCTTCCGCTGTATTGTGTTTCGACCCCTGTGTGGGTAATGTTGTTAGTCAGTTCTGTTGATAGAGTTGTGTGACCTCATCGGTCTGTGTGTTTATGTGTAAGTGACCTTAACGGTTGGTATTATTATATTGTTTGACCCTGGCCGGGCAAGCATTTGGTTGTTTATGGATGTTTAGCCTGGTAGATTTTTGTGGAAAGGGTCTACGGCGTGTAATATTCCCATACGGTTTTGGGGGTGTTACAAGACTGTTTCTTCATTTTTCTATAATTTGTCTCTATGGGTTTATAAAATTTGACACGCTTTTATTTGGGGTTGTTTGGACCCGAATCGGAGCTGATACGATGAGAACTCGATTTTCGGAAAGTTCTCATAGGGGTTAGCACACCGAAAATGGGAGAAAATTGGGTCGGGCCGTTTTCTTGATATTTTTTCATAATTTGTCCCTATGGGTTTATAAAATTTGACACGCTTTTATTTGGGGTTGTTCGGATTCGAATAGGAGCTGATGCGATGAGAACTCTGTTTTCAGAAAATTCTCATAGTGGTTAGTACACGGAAAATGGGAGAAAATCGAGTCGGACTGTTTCTTCATTTTTCCATAATTTGTCTCTATGGGTTTATAAAATTTGACACGCTTTTATTTGTGGTTGTTCGGACCCGAATCGGAGCTGATACGATGAGAACTCGATTTTCGGAAAATTCTCATAGGGGTTAATACACCGAAAATGGGAGAAAATTTAGTCGGTCCATTTTCTTGATATTTTTCATGATTTGTCCCTATGTGTTTATAAAATTTGACACGCTTTTATTTGGGGTTCTTCGGACCCGAATCGGAGCTGATATGATGAGAACTCGGTTTTCAGAAAATTCTCATAGTGGTTAGTACACGGAAAATGGGAGAAAATCGAGTCGGACTGTTTTCTTCATTTTTTCCACAATTTGTCCCTATGGGTTTATAAAATTTGACACGCTTTTATTTGGGGTTGTTCGGACCCGAATCGGAGCTGATGCGACGAGAACTCGGTTTTTAGAAAATTCTCATAGTGGTTAGTACACGGAAAATGGGAGAAAATTGAGTCGGTCCATTTTCTTCATTTTTCCACAATTTGTCCCTATGGGTTTATAAAATTTGACACGTTTTTATTTGGGGTTGTGCGGACCCGAATCGGAGCTGATATGATGAGAACTCGGTTTTCGAAAAATCCTCATAAGGGCTAGTACACCGAAAATGGGAGAAAATTGAGTCGGGCCGTTTTCTTGATATTTTTTCATGATTTGTCTCTATGGGTTTTTAAAATTTAACACGCTTTTATTTGGGGTTGTTCGGATTCGAATTGGAGCTGATGCGATGAGAACTCGGTTTTCAGAAAATTCTCATAGTGGTTAGTACACGGAAAATGGGAGAAAATCGAGTCAGACTGTTTCTTCATTTTTCCATATTTTGTTTCTATGGGTTTATAAAATTTGACATGCTTTTATTTGGGGTTGTTCGGACCCGAATCGGAGCTGATACGATGAGAACTCGATTTTCGGAAAATTCTAATAGGGGTTAGCACACCGAAAATGGGAGAAAATTGGGTCGGGCCGTTTTCTTGATATTTTTTCATAATTTGTCCCTATGGGTTTATAAAATTTGACACGCTTTTATTTGGGGTTGTTCGGATTCGAATTGGAGCTGATGCGATGAGAACTCGGTTTTCAGAAAATTCTCATAGTGGTTAGTACACGGAAAATGGGAGAAAATCGAGTCGGATTGTTTTCTTCATTTTTCCACAATTTGTCCCTATGGGTTTATAAAATTTGACACGCCTTTATTTGGGGTTGTTCGGACCCGAATCGGATCTGATACGATAAGAACTCGATTTTCGGAAAATTGTCATAGGGGCTAGTACACCAAAAATGGGAGAAAATTGAGTCGGGCCGTTTTCTTGATATTTTTTCATGATTTGTCCCTATGGGTTTTTAAAATTTGACACGCTTTTATTTGGGGTTGTTTGGATCCGAATCGGAGCTGATGCGATGAGAACTCGATTTTTAGAAAATTCTCATAGTAGTTAGTACACGGAAATGGGAGAAAATCGAGTCGGACTGTTTCTTCATTTTTCCATAATTTGTCTCTATGGGTTTATAAAATTTCACACGCTTTTCTTTGGGGTTGTTCGGACCCGAATCGGAGCTGATACGATGAGAACTCGATTTTCGGAAAATTCTCATAGGGGTTAGTACACGGAAAATGGGAGAAAATTGAGTCGGTCCATTTTCTTGATATTTTTTCATGATTTGTCCCTATGTGTTTATAATATTTGACACACTTTTATTTGGGGTTGTTCGGACCCGAATCGGAGCTGACATGATGAGAACTCGGTTTTCGGAAAATCCTCATAAGGGTTAGTACACCGGAAATGGGAGAAAATTGAGTCGGACAGTTTTCTTGATATTTTTTCATAATTTGTCCCTATGGGTTTGTAAAATTTGACACACTTTTATTTGAGGTTGTTCGGATCCGAATCGAAGCTGATGCGATGAGAACTCCGTTTTCAGAAAATTCTCATAGTGGTTAGTACACGGAAAATGGGAGAAAATTGAGTCGGTCCATTTTCTTCATTTTTCCACAATTTGTCCCTATGTGTTTATAAAATTTGACACGCTTTTATTTGGGGTTGTGCGGACCCGAATCGGAGCTAATATGATGAGAACTCGGTTTTCGGAAAATCCTCATAAGGGCTAGTACACCGAAAATTAGAGAAAATCGAGTCGGGCCATTTTCTTGATATTTTTTCATGATTTGTCTCTATGGGTTTTTAAAATTTGACACGCTTTTATTTGGTGTTGTTCGGATCCAAATCGGAGCTGATGCGATGAGAACTCGGTTTTCAGAAAATTCTCATAGTAGTTAGTACACGGAAAATGGGAGAAAATCGAGTCAGACTGTTTCTTCATTTTTCCATAATTTGTCTCTATGGGTTTATAAAATTTGACACGCTTTTATTTGAGGTTGTTCGGACCCGAATCGGAGCTGATACGATGAGAACTCGATTTTCGGAAAATTCTCATAGGGGTTAGCACACCGAAAATGGGAGAAAATTGGGTCGGGCCATTTTCTTGATATTTTTTCATAATTTGTCCATATGGGTTTATAAAATTTGACACGCTTTTATTTGGGGTTGTTCGGATTCGAATCGGAGCTGATGCGATGAGAACTCGGTTTTCAGAAAATTCTCATAGTGGTTAGTACACGGAAAATGGGAGAAAATCGAGTCGGACTGTTTCTTCATTTTTCCATAATTTGTCTCTATGGGTTTATAAAATTTGACATGCTTTTATTTGTGGTTTTTCGGACCCGAATCGGAGCTGATACGATGAGAACTCGATTTTCGGAAAATTCTCATAGGGGTTAGTACACCGAAAATGGGAGAAAATTGAGTCGGTCAATTTTCTTGATATTTTTCATGATTTGTCCCTATGTGTTTATAAAATTTGACACGCTTTTATTTGGGGTTGTTCGGACCCGAATCGGAGCTGATATGATGAGAACTCGGTTTTCAGAAAATTCTCATAGTGGTTAGTACACGGAAATGGGAGAAAATCGAGTCGGACTGTTTTCTTCATTTTTCCACAATTTGTCCCTATGGGTTTATAAAATTTGACACGCTTTTATTTGGGGTTGTTCGGACCCGAATCGGAGCTGATGCGACGAGAACTCGGTTTTTAGAAAATTCTCATAGTGGTTAGTACACGGAAAATGGGAGAAAATTGAGTCGGTCCATTTTCTTCATTTTTCCACAATTTGTCCCTATGGGTTTATAAAATTTGACACGTTTTTATTTGGGGTTGTGCGGACCCGAATCGGAGCTGATATGATGAGAACTCGGTTTTCGAAAAATCCTCATAAGGGCTAGTACACCGAAAATGGGAGAAAATTGAGTCGGGCCGTTTTCTTGATATTTTTTCATGATTTGTCTCTATGGGTTTTTAAAATTTAACACGCTTTTATTTGGGGTTGTTCGGATTCGAATTGGAGCTGATGCGATGAGAACTCGGTTTTCAGAAAATTCTCATAGTGGTTAGTACACGGAAAATGGGAGAAAAATCGAGTCAGACTGTTTCTTCATTTTTCCATAATTTGTTTCTATGAGTTTATAAAATTTGACACGCTTTTATTTGGGGTTGTTCGGACCCGAATCGGAGCTGATACGATGAGAACTCGATTTTCGGAAAATTCTCATAGGGGTTAGCACACCGAAAATGGGAGAAAATTGGGTCGGGCCATTTTCTTGATTGTTTTTCATAATTTGTCCATATGGGTTTATAAAATTTGACACGCTTTTATTTGGGGTTGTTCGGATTCGAATCGGAGCTGATGCGATGAGAACTCGGTTTTCAGAAAATTCTCATAGTGGTTAGTACACGGAAAATGGGAGAAAATCGAGTCGGACTGTTTCTTCATTTTTCCATAATTTGTTTCTATGGGTTTATAAAATTTGACACGCTTTTATTTGGGGTTGTTCGGACCCGAATCGGAGCTGATACGATGAGAACTCGATTTTCAGAAAATTCTCATAGGGGTTAGTACACCGAAAATGGGAGAAAATTAAGTCGGTCAATTTTCTTGATATTTTTCATGATTTGTCCCTATGTGTTTATAAAATTTGACACGCTTTTATTTGGGGTTGTTCGGACCCGAATCGGAGCTGATATGATGAGAACTCGGTTTTCAGAAAATTCTCATAGTGGTTAGTACACGGAAATGGGAGAAAATCGAGTCGGACTGTTTTCTTCATTTTTCCACAATTTGTCCCTATGGGTTTATAAAATTTGACACGCTTTTATTTGGGGTTGTTCGGACCCGAATCGGAACTGATGCGACGAGAACTCGGTTTTCAGAAAATTCTCATAGTGGTTAGTACACGAAAAATGGGAGAAAATTGAGTCGGTCCATTTTCTTCATTTTTCCACAATTTGTCCCTATGGGTTTATAAAATTTGACACGTTTTTATTTGGGGTTGTGCGGACCCGAATCGGAGCTGATATGATGAGAACTCGGTTTTCGAAAAATCCTCATAAGGGCTAGTACACCGAAAATGGGAGAAAATTGAGTCGGGCCGTTTTCTTGATATTTTTTCATGATTTGTCTCTATGGGTTTTTAAAATTTAACACGCTTTTATTTGGGGTTGTTCGGATTCGAATCGGAGCTGATGCGATGAGAACTCGGTTTTTAGAAAATTCTCATAGTGGTTAGTACACGGAAAATGGGAGAAAATCGAGTCAGACTGTTTCTTGATTTTTCCATAATTTGTCTCTATGGGTTTATAAAATTTGACACGCTTTTATTTTGTAACATCCCAATTTACAAAGGGGACATTACACGCCGTAGAACCCCCGTGAGGTCTACCAGGCTAACTCGCGACACATGAACCACAATGATAACCCAAAAGGTGCATCCAAAAAGTAAATAAGGCCGTGGCCTCGGCCAAAACATTTTAACGGAGTACATGAGACATAAGTTAAATACCAATCGTTGCCCACGCAGGGGACTTAAACCATGTTTTAAAAAAAAAAAAAAAACAATCTATCTCCAGTACTCAACACATGCAATGACAAAACAGAAAAATGCAGACTCGAGCCACATCATCATGCCAACCCATCCTTCGCATGCGCATCCCGTGCCAACTCCTCAGCTCGACCAGTACCTGAAATGCATAAGACGCATTTCCCCCATTTAAGGGGTTAGCATTCGAATAGCTAGTGCAAGTACATAATTACACAACATTATATACATACACGATTCAACGCAAATAAATCGTTAGGAAAAATCATTTTGAAAATCAATATTCCGGAATATCACATTAACACCAAAACAGTATATCAACAAGTTTTCCACATCACAATTATCCACGCTTGGTAACTCGCGACCGTACCCATTAGTATCGGTCCCCAGAGGTCCCGTCGGACCGTCCCCAGGTGAGAAACCACTTCCGCGGCCGTACCCATTAGTATCGGCCCCCAGAGGTCCCGTCGAACCGTCCCCAGGTGGAAGAACATCAACACACGCACCCCAGTCCATTTCCATGGCCGTACCCATTAGTATCGGCCCCTAGAGGCCACACGCCATCCCCATGTGGAAGATAAACAATCACATTCATTCAATAACACCATTTACATCCTTCGCATTAAAATCATAAGCACATAACGGAATGTAATACATGTACTTGCCTGATTAATACTACGTGAAGGAAAACGGCGAACGGAAAGGTTTTGGCCCGAACAACCTTCACAAATCCGATCCTAACACAATAACGATGGACAATAATCTTAAAACTACGTAAATGATGGAATACATCCTAGTTCTACCCGCTGAAACCCTTAGTCGAACAAAACTTGGGTATCGTCGACTATAAGTGATGAACAATGGAGAACTTGGAGGTTAAAACCACAAATCATCAATAAAATGAAGGATTACAAGTACACGATCGAAGTCTAGCGATAACCCAGTAATAATTCGGACTAAATGAGTCGAATCCCAAGAAATCCCCAAAATTTCCCCAAAATCTCAAAACAAGGGTTTTGGGAATATTTACCTTGATTCGGATGGTGGAAAGTGATTGGGAACTTGAAGAATTCACGTAAGGAATGCACGGTGGTAGTGAATGATGATCTACAGTCGGAATCGGCCCTAACCCCCGCCTGGAATCGCTCAAAGCCGAGAAGGATAGGAAAAGAAGGAAAAATGACGAAGTTGACTGCTGCTGTCCTATTTATATTTAACAGACTTAGTGCACGCTACGCACAAGCATTAGCGTGCGCTAGCGGGGCACGGCAGAACAGTCTGCCTACTGTCCTCCCGTTAGCGTACGCAAGCTAACATGGTTAGCGTGCGCTAGTACTGGGGATTAGCGTGCGTTAACGCTGATTAGCGTCTCGGTCCAAGATCAAGCACGAACCCACCGCCAAATCGCTTGAAATCGTTAGCGCCCTCTACGAATGCCAGGTTAGCGACGCTAACCACACAATGATAGCGCACGCAGTAAATCTGAGTAGCGTGCGCTACTCAGCAGCGATTACGCAAGACACCTTGCCAACAGCGCAAAAGTGCCGAAAAACGAAGCAAGACCAGAATCCAGAATCATAAACACGTAATAATCAAGATGACAAATTTGAGCGTTGAAAGGGAATATAATCTCGATCACTAGAGAGTTTGAAACGAAGCAAATAAAGCAAAATTCCCCAAACTTATGAAAATTACAAAAACGGCCCAAATGCCCGAAAAATCGCGATACATCGACGGATTAACAAACCGAAAGTTCCAGCACGACCAACTCAACCATACAAACTTATACGAACCGAGAAACAACGAAAACGAACAAGTTTTACAAGAATCGAACGCACATGTGGCAAGATATAATTCAAAATGAAATTATGCAAAAACATCCTCGAAACTCGACCAGACGGAAAAACTCCAAGAACAAAATAGATTCAGAAATCCAGAACAGTGCTAAGCGAGTTTTCTGAAACGAACATACACCAAAAATAGAAATTACCGAAAATAGAAAACGCGGATATTACATTATCTCCCCCTAAAAATAAGTTTCGTCCCGAAACTTACAACGCGAATAACTCGGGGTATCTCGACTGCATACTCTCCTCCGTCTCCCATGTGGCTTCCTCGGACCCATGTCTCGACCATTGAACTTTAACCAGAGGGATGGTCTTATGACGAAGTTGCTTCACCCGACGCTCTAAAATCTGAATCGGCCTCTCCTCGATGGTAAGGTCGGGTCCCAATTCGATCTCTCCAAAATCGATAATATGGCTAGGGTCCGATACGTACCTCCTAAGCTGGGAAACATGAAATACGTTATGAACGTGGCTCAGGGACGGCGGTAAGCCTAGCCGATAGGCAAGCTCTCCCACTCTCTCTAAAATCTCAAACGGCCCAATAAACCTCGGACTAAGTTTACCCTTCCGGCCAAAGCGGTAAACTCCCCGTGTCGGCGACACCTTAAGCAAAACATGATCTCCCACCTCAAACTCCAACGGCCGGCGACGCGTGTCGGCATAAGACTTCTGCCGACTCTGGGCCGTTAACAATCTATCACGAATCAGAGTAATCTTCTCTCTCGTCTCAACTACCATATCGGGCTCGGTACCAATCAGCTCGGACGCATCGTCCCAACACAACGGCGATCTACACCTCCTCCCATACAACGCCTCAAATGGCGCCATTTTGATCGAGGCGTGCCAACTATTGTTGTACGTGAACTCGATCAATAGCAAGTGCGACTCCCAATCATCCTTCCATTCTAGGGCACAGGCTCTCAACATGTCCTCTAACGTCTGGATCGTCCGCTCTGACTGCCCGTCAGTCTGAGGGTGATAAGATGTACTGAGTCTCAACTCAGTCCCCAAAGCTCGATGAACAGCCTGCCAAAAATGTGACACGAATCGGCCATCACGATCCGAAACAATACTCTTAGGAGTCCCATGCAACCTCACGACCTCTGCAATAAATACTCGTGCCAGTCTCTCCGGGCCCCAAGTGTCCTTAATACCTAGAAAATGAGCTGATTTGGTCAGTCGATCGACAATAACCCAAATCATGTTCATTCCATTCCGAGTCCTAGGCATATTAGTAATGAAATCTATAGAAATATCCTCCCACTTCCACTCCGGGATGGGAAGTGGTCGCAAAAACCCCGCGGGTCGCTGATGCTCGATCTTAACCTGCTGACAGGTCAAACACTTCGACACAAACTCGCTAACATCTGTCTTCAAATTACTCCACCAGTAGTTTCTCCTCACATCCTTGTACATTTTATTCGTACCAGGATGTATGGAGTAAGGTGTGGTATGAGCTTCACTCAAGATCTTCTGTCTCAGCTCAATATCATTCGATACACATAGTCTGCCGCGAAATCTCAGAACGCCATCATCCTGAACCACAAATCCAGGGGCTTTCCCCTGCCTCACATCCTCCCTCAACTGGACCAAACACGGATCATCATACTGTTTCGCCTTGATATCATCGGTCAAGGACGAAGTGATCTCTAATGCACATAACTGGCCCTGAACTCTCTGAACCCAAACCTCAATATTCTGACAAATAAGATCTCACTGGATCCTACTCTGTGGTGTAAGTACCTCTAACATCTGTAACGTTATCGGCTTACGGCTCAACGCATCAGCCACTACGTTAGCCTTACCCGGATGGTAAAGTATCTCGAGGTCGTAATCTTTAATTAGCTCCAACCACCTACGCTGTCTCATATTTAACTCTTTCTGACTGAAGATATACTTCAAACTCTTGTGATCCGTAAAAATCTTACACGAAGACCCATAAAGATAATGCCTCCAGATTTTTAAGGCGAAAACGACCGCAGCTAACTCCAAATCGTGCGTGGGGTAATTCACCTCATACGGTTTCAACTGGCGGGACGCATACGCAATCACTCTGTCTCTCTGCATCAAAACACATCCTAGACCAAGGCCCGAAGCATCACTGTACACTACGAAATCCTCGTTCCCCTGAGGCAACGCTAACACGGTGCGGTAGTCAAACGTCTCTTTAACTCGTCAAACTGCCCGCCTGCTCGCACCCACTCGAACTTCTCGAAGTTCGAGCAACTGAGTGAGTGGTCTAGCGATCTTAGAAAATCCCTCAACGAATCTGCGGTAATAGCCGGCGAGACCCAGAAAACTCCTCACCTCCTTCACATTCTTAGGCGGCTCCCAAGCCATCACTGCCTCTATCTTCTGTGGATCTACCCGAACTCCCTCTGCTGAAATCACGTGCCCGAGGAACGTCACTTCCTCGAGCCAAAACTCACACTTAGAGAACTTCGCGTACAACTGCTCAGCCCTCAAAGTGTCTTAACACAATTCGGAGATGTAAGGCGTGATCCTCCCGACTCCGTGAATAGATAAGAATATCGTCGATAAAAACGACTACGAATTTGTCCAGATACTCAATAAAAACCTTGTTCATCAACTGCATGAACACTGCTGGGGCATTGGTTAGCCCGAAAGGCATAACCACAAACTCGTAATGGCCATATCTCGTCCGAAAGGCGGCTTTCGGAACATCGACGTCGAATTCTCAACTGGTAGTAGCCCGATCGCAAATCAATCTTCGAAAAGATTGTCGCCCCCTGAAGCTGATCAAACAAATCGTCAATCCTGGGCAAAGGGTATTTATTTTTGATGGTCAGCTTGTTTAATTCTCGATAATCGATGCTTAAACGAAGCAACCCATCTTTCTTCTTAACGAAAAGTACGGGCGCACCCCAAGGCGATGCGCTCGGTCGAATATACCCTTTATCTAGCAATTCTCCCAACTGGTTCTTCAACTCTAACATCTCCGACGGTGCCATACGGTACGGTGCTCGAGAAATAGGGGTTGCATTCGGCTCTAGATCGATAGGAAACTCCACCTCTCGTTGTGGTGGTAATCCCGGTAAGTCGTCTGGGAAGACATCGGGATACTCACTAACAACTGGAATTGACGACATGTCAACTCCACCATCTTCCGCCTTCAGGGCATAGCACCAGTAGCCGACACAGCCCTGGTTCAGAAGTTTCATCGCCTTCAAGGCGCTAATCACGCTTCCCGATCTACCCGGCTTACGGCCGACGAGAGTATGCTCGGTGCCATCCTCGGCCACGATCGAGATAGTACGAGTCCGATAGTTCATGATAGCACCGTGACGCTCTAACCAATCGTCCCCGAGGATTAAATCCTCACCCTTGAGGTCGATAACGATGAGGTTCGAGGGCCAATCTCGACTCCCGATCCTCACGGGGCAATCCCTAACTTCCCGGTCCCCAACCATACGATTCCCGCTAGGCGTACCCACCACAAACGGTTCACACTCAAACAAGCAGTTAAAGCCAATACGATTCACACAATCCGACGCAATAAAGGAATGGGTAGCACCCGAATCAAAAAGCACGGAAACTGGATGAGTAAGAATCTGAGTGGTACCTGACGCTACCGGAATGTCTGCCTCCTCTGTGCGCCTCATCTGATACAGTCGGGGGTGGACTGAACCCGAGCTCGAGGCTGCGCGGCGATCCGGCTGTCCCCGACCTCTACCGCGACCCGAACCCTGCGAAACCTGAGTAGTTGGAGTATTATGATCCCTCTGATCGGTAGTGGTAGTCGGAACTCTAACGGCCCTGGTGGCTCTCTCACAATGAGCCGCCCGATGCCCGGTCTGCCCGCAAGTGAAGCAAGCAACGGGGGGAAAAGGACAATCCTTCATCAAATGCTCATATTGGTTGCAGTTAAAACAAACCCTGACACCCGAAGCGACGGATCGAATCGAACGGTTACCCCGAGATCCACCGGCCGATGGAACGGCCTCTTCCCGGTGTGGGAGCGAACGAGACCTCGAAATCGACCACCCTTCCTGGCCGAGAATCCACCGGTAGTCTTCGCTTCTTAGCTTCAAACCGACTCGATTCCGGAACCGCCATCTCGATCGCTAGGGCGCGATCACGGTATTCTTTCAAAGTGGCACACATGAGCGGTGCCATACTCGCCTAATATGCGGCTTCATGCGCATATTGAAGTAACGGATTTTATCGGCCTCCGACCTCACCCGATCTCTCACGAAACCCAACCGCCGATTGTAAGTAATGATGGCACGAGAAATAGGCACGGCCAGAGGTGTAGCGGTGAAGAACTCCACAATTCTGCGCTCCTTGACGGGCGGCGGACAATACTCTGCTTCCATAGCAGCCTTGAATTCCTCCCAAGTAGCTCGACGGTCTCTGGGCACAACGGCCTCCCACCATTCCGCAGCTTCCTTATCCAGGAGGTACTGGGCAATATGTACCCTCCTGTCTTCAGGACAAGCTACGGCATCGAAGGTCCTGGACAACTGAAAGAGCCAATTCTCCCAACCGAGGGAGTCAGAGGATCCGGAGAAACGAGGAGGGTGCATCTTAGTCACCGTCTGAAGCCACTTACTAGCCTCCTCTTCCGGTGTCGGGGGCGGATTCTGGCGTCCACCCTGAGCTATCTGAGTAAGTTGGGCTACCAAGCTGGCACGGCAAAGAGCCCCGGCGTCGGCATTATTACCCGACGGCACTGAGTGAGAGGCTGAGTCCGCAGAGGACTGAGAAAGTGAGCCCTCCTCATTATCAGCACCCCGACCACGGCCTCGGCCGCGTCCCCTAGCCGGTCTACCACGACCTCTCAACATACTGAAGGAAAATAAGAAAAGGACAAGATCAGAAAGATTCACAATTCACAAAGTTGGTAACACAAGTCACGATTCCGAACAGCGCAAGAAAACGAATTACAGAGATATAAGAGTTCAAGGAGACTTACAGCCACGGGTCGCACGAAAAGACGGTAGCATGATGATATTAGGCTCAATGACTGACTCTAATGACGCAACTGATGCACTGACCACCGACAGCCTAGGTATTCAAAACCTGGCTCCGATACCATAAATGTAACACCCCAATTCACAAAGGGGACATTACACGCCGTAGAACCCTCTTGAGGTCTACCAGGCTAACACATGACACATAACCACGATGAAAACCCCAAAAGATGCACTCAAAAGTAAATAGGGCCGTGGCCTCGGCCAAATCATTTCAACGGAATACATAAAACATAATGTAAATATCAATTCGATGCCCACGCAGGGGACTTAAACCAAGTTCAAGAATAAACAGTTTAATTCCAATACTCGACATATGCAATATCCAAACATAGAAATAAACAAAACAGACTCGAGCCACTATCATCAAGCCATCCCGTCCTTCGCGTGCGTGCCAGTGCTGCTCCTCGCCTCTCCTGCACTAAATGCATAAGACGCATTTCCCCATTTAAGGGGTTAGCATTCGAATAGCTAGTGCAAGTACACAATTACACCACATTATATACAAAAATGCGGTTTTACACAATCATCTCAACATAAGTCATTTGCCACATATATATTAGGAATACTACACTGGCAATCACATCAATTTCCAATCATCACGATATCACAAAATCACAATGGTATCCCGTGGCCGTACCCCTTAGTAGCGACCCCGGACATCCCGTCGAACACTCCGAGTGGGATACCACTTCCGCGGCCGTACCCTTAGTATCGACCCCGGACATCCCGTCGGACACTCCGGTGGAAGTTCAATCACACACGCACACATGTTCCCTTCCGCGGCCGTACTTAGTATCGACCCCGGACATCCCGTCGACACTCCGGGTGGAAGGAACACATCTCACGCACCCAAAAATTCACCATTCATCATTCATTTCGAAAATCACAATATACATAATGAAATGTAATGCATGTACTTGCCTTGAATGAAACGAAGGAAACGACGACGGAATAGGTTTCGGTCCGAACAATCCTCCCAAATCCAATCCTAACACAATAACGGTATACACAAGTCTCAATAATGCGGAAAGGTAAGAATTAATCCTAATTCTACCCGTTGGGACAATTCGTCGGACACCAAGAGTGCAAAAGGAAATGAAATCGGTCAATGGTATAACAACGGGATTTCATCCCAACCAAAAACAAGAAAACCAAGGGTCACGAGTATACTATCAATTCTAACAACAACATCAGCTAATTCGGATTAGAACACAAAATCACCACCAAGCCCTCCCCAAAATCATACTAGGGTTAAAGGAATTCTTACCTCTTGAAGAATCAAGCACTCAAATCCGAAAACCACGTGTTAGATCCGCAATCCGAGCCACCCGATCGAAAAGAGAGGAAGAAATCTACACAATAAGTGGTGTATGGAGGAACTCTCCCTCTCAAGACTCTCTCTCTCTCGCACGGTTGAAGAAGGGGGAGGAAATGGGCGATTCTCGCTGAATAAGAAGCAGATATAGCGCTGACCGCGCCGTGTGCCGCGGCTCAGCGAAAATGTTCCGCGGCACAGAGCAAAATTGCCCCGGTGGTGGTGACCGCTCGTTGTGCCGCGGCTCATCCGAAGTGTGCCGCGGCTCAGACTCGGCATGTGCCGCGGCACGCGGTACAGTCGATTTTGGCCGGCAAGTGTCACACGGGTGTGCCGCGGCCCGGACAAGTGTGCCGCGGCACTGACTCGGCTGTGTGCCGCGGCGCACAATCCTTGTGCCGCGGCACACTACATGCTTTGTTTAGGCAACAATTGGGCGATGTGTGTGCCGCGGCTCACAATTCTTGTGCCGCGCCCACACCCCCTCGGGTCCCAAAAAGACGAAAAATGATCCTAAGGAGAATAAAACAACAGGGATCGATATCTGGGCAACAATAACACGAAATGGAAGTACGGAACCCAAAACGATCTGAGGTACACAACCAAAGTCGAATAAGGGACAAATTCCCTAATCTTCTAGGAAATTACAAAAACGGCCCAAACAACCGAAAGGTCACGACACAACGTCGGATTAACAATCCGAAACTCGCAACATGCTCTACATAAGCATACGAACTCATCGAAGTAAGAAAACGATGAAATCGAACGAATTTAACGAGAAACGAATACACATGCGACAGAATATAACACGAGATGAAATTACACAAAAACATTATCAAGACCCGGTCTAAACGGAAAACTCCAAGAATAAAATAAGTTCATAATTACAAAACAGTGTCAGGCGAGTTGTCCGAAACGAATATGCACCAAAATTAGAAATTACCAAGGATAGAAAACGCGGATATTACACAAGTGCTGTGGCGCTTGAGCGCACTAAGATTAAGCCCAAGCTTTGCACCTGAACGTGCTGTGGCGGTTTCCCGCACTGAAGTTCTCGCCCAAATAGGTCTCAAACCCAAATCACCTCTCAATCTGCGGCGCTACGCAAACATGGCTGCAACTTGGCAGACGTGGCTACTGCACACCACCCGGCTAACCGGCATGTCTCCTTCTAGGAGATCAAGATGTCTAATAAGCCCACAAAATTAGGCCAACATAAAGTTTCTGATCAGATTACACCAACACCGTTACTCACGCGTCCGTAATTTACCGATGAGAATGTTCCTCACATTAACCAACCGCCAACCGTACTTGCAGAGAATAAATAGTCATTAAACACGTCGTAACCCGGTACTACCATTCGCGAAATCACTAATGCTAACAACTCGCACCGAACAAAGCTTTCGAACATCACCGATGTAAACCAAACAACTGTGGTACTACCATTCGCCCAATTGCAAAGCCAACTCGAGGTACTACCATTCGCTCAAGTCCCACCGCCAACTAAATTCTCAACTCGCCACAATACTTAAGAACGCACCGCAAGCCCTTCAATGAAATGCCACTACAATGGCTAATCAAAAAAATTTGGCACGCTTTTGGTATCCGGTTCTCATGGGAAGCAAGATATTCAACAAAGCTCAACCGAAACACGGATGCGACATTCCAAGGCTCCGATACCACTGTCACGGGTGCGGCTCACCGAGGTTCAGCCGCCGACGTGCGCCGGATCACGAATCACCCGTTCGCCTAGGAGACTTCCGAGTCTCCGTCCGGCTACCATCAACGAGATTTCATATAATACCAACATTAGAGATATCATGCACTGGTCCATTGTGCTATGCGTAAAACGCTAGGCACCCGCCTGTCCTTTGCCTCCGACCAACTAAGGGCCGGTATCTCATACCCTTCAATCTTAACCCGCAATGGCACTCGGCACTAAGGGTCACTCGCATGCCCGAAGTGCGATTCCTCGTGCTCGACACTCACTCGGGACTTCCTAGGTGCAGTACCTTGGCGCCCTTGAGAGTACCTCACTCGAGACGGACAACCTTTTAGATCTTGGCTTAGATTCATGCCATCAATAGATATTTGCCCCTCACGATGTTTGGGACTACTTCGCATACCGACGTATTACCTTCAATCCGCAATGTGGTGTTGTCTCGCAACCACATGTACAAGCCAACGATCCCCCGCAAAGATAGCCGAACCGATAGCTAATGCTTACGAGTAAGCTCACGAGGCGTATGATTTAAATGCGTGCCTCGATTGCCCTATCGACATAGAGGAAGTGTATATGGTCGACGGCATCCCTCCGGTCACACTTTAGCCTCAATGCCAACCTTAAGCCCAACGCACCACTCAGTCCTACGCCGCCCTAACGATTTCCAACTCGCTCGGAACTCCTCGCACACTTCGAATGCTTAGAGTTGGCTCCCTAGAGGCCCCCCATACCTCTAGGAAGATTGCACGCTTGGTGCTCGACAAAGACGAGGAAGGCGGCCGCTTGCCCACCATTGCCCATCTAAGGACTGTCCCCCCTATAATAGGCTTAGACAAATAATCCCTTGTAATCGCACTAGACATTGAAAAGCCGAGGAACCACATCGGGTGTAACTCCCTCATATGAACTCCAAATCCTTATCCGCTCCAACCGTAGAGTATCTTACGACATTATCTATAAGTCCTCAAAGTTTCAGCCCCATCCGATACTCGAGGAGTGAGGAATTGCCTCTGCAATATTCTGAAACTACGATAATGCCATCGCACCGCAAAGATCTCGATCCTTCGCATCGTTCGCTACTCAAACGGAACCGTCTAGTTGTGAAACTTGGTGGAGACCTTCCCAACACTCCAAGGAACTCCCCATTACAAGCATTTCACGAAACTCTTAGTCTAAAGCCCTCTGCCCCCCGACTCAAGGTCCTGCTCGCGCACGGACACACTCCAGACGCCGACCACTGTCGCACGTCCCCAACCTTATTCGTGTCGCAGGGCAACTATCCAACATGATCCTTCGTAATTCCGGGGCAATCCCAGGTACTCCGAATAATATAGAAAGCGCCCTGTGACACTGTGGCATTTTTCGGCCAAACCGACTGTACCGGGTGCCGCGGCACACGCCGGCTGAGCCGCGGCACACCGCCGACCACTGGGAGCCATTTTTGGGCCTGTGCCGCGGCACACTCCCGCTGGGCCGCGGCACACTGTGCAGCCTATTTAAGGCCCAGCAGTCGTTTTTTTCGCCATTTTTTCTCCTGCTTCCACTTCTCTTCCGCGGCTAGGGTTGTTCCTATCATGGAGAGATGTTGTTTGTCAACAAATCCATGAAGTTTTGGAGTTTATATCATCAATCATCCATCCTATAACATCCTTTGATCGAGCGAATCAGGTCAGATTTTCTAGAAATCTAATTTTGGGGATTTTGGGTATTTTGTTCGATTTCGTCCGTTTAATCCGTTTTAACTCAGAATATTGATGGATTGATGATTGTTAAGCTATATTATATCTAATTCCTTGTTATTCCACGGTTGGATTGCCACGGATTTGTCGTTTTATTGAGTATTTTATCGACGCCTTGAAGGTGTTCGATAAAATGTCACAAAGAGAATTCGAGCGTTCTACGATTATTCTTCCTCGTATGATCGATGATTTATTGATTATATGTTGTTAGGGTCGAATTCTTGTGAAGAACTCGAGTCGGAACCCTTCCATTCGTTGTCTCCTTCGGGGTCCGAGCTTCCCGGTCGAACGGTGTGTTGTGTCAAGAATTAACACATTCCGACCGGCGATCGACTAGGAGGACGGGCGACCGACTTGCTGCCAATCAACCAAGTCAGATCTGCCGATCAGCGGCCTGGCGACCGAGCCGTAGCCCAGCGGACGAGCTACATCGAACGGCCGAAGGCCCCAGGACAAGTCCCGGTATCGAGCGATCGACCTCAAGACGATCGCCTCTCGGTACTCGGCGACCGACCCTGGCGACCTACTAACGGACGATCTCCTCTCGGCATCTTGCCGACCTACCCTTGGTGACCGACCATTGGCGACCTCCATCCACTGGCCGATGGCGACCTCCGAATACCATCCAGGGACGACCGCCTCATGTCGATCACCACCGACGGACATCCAGTCGGCGAAGGCCGAGCCTCAAGACTGGCACCACGTGCAAGGACCGAGACAAGATCCGCGAATCTCGGGCCATTGACCACGCCTGGCGATTCTCTCCACCAGCCGACAGGCCGCCGAAAGCTTGTCAGTAGGGCCGCATGTTGACTGGCTCCGGACACGTGATGGCTCCTTATTGGACCGCCCAGCTGTGGCAGCCTCTTCCTTGGACTTTAGCCCGACAGCCAGCATCTTTCTTGGACTTTAGCCCGACAGCCCAGTAGATCGTCCCATTATAATATTGGCCGGCAGGCGGTCGGCAGATTATTATATTGGCCGGCAGGCGATCGGCAGATTATTCTAATGGCCGGCAGACGATCGGCCACTACAGGACAGGACCGAATTAGCTCCAACCATGTTTACGGCTCAACGCATCAGCCACTACGTTAGCCTTACCCGGATGGTAAAGTATCTCGAGGTCGTAATCTTTAATTAGCTCCAACCACCTACGCTGTCTCATATTTAACTCTTTCTGACTGAAGATATACTTCAAACTCTTGTGATCCGTAAAAATCTTACACGAAGACCCATAAAGATAATGCCTCCAGATTTTTAAGGCGAAAACGACCGCAGCTAACTCCAAATCGTGCGTGGGGTAATTCACCTCATACGGTTTCAACTGGCGGGACGCATACGCAATCACTCTGTCTCTCTGCATCAAAACACATCCTAGACCAAGGCCCGAAGCATCACTGTACACTACGAAATCCTCGTTCCCCTGAGGCAACGCTAACACGGGTGCGGTAGTCAAACGTCTCTTTAACTCGTCAAAACTGTCCTGCCTGTCTGCAGTCCACTCGAACTTCTGAGTTTTCTGGAGCAACTGAGTGAGTGGTCTAGCAATCTTAGAAAATCCCTCAACGAATCTACGGAAATAGCCGGCAAGACCCAGAAAACTCCTCACCTCCTTCACATTCTTAGGCGGCTCCCAAGCCATCACTGCCTCTATCTTCTGCGGATCTACCCGAACTCCCTCTGCTGAAATCACATGCCCGAGGAACGTCACTTCCTCAAGCCAAAACTCACACTTAGAGAACTTCGCATAACCGCTCAGCCTCAAAGTGTCTAATACAATCCGGAGATGTAAGGCGTGCTCCTCCCGACTCCGTGAATAGATAAGAATATCGTCGATAAAACGACTACGAATTTGTCCAGATACTCAATAAAAACTTTGTTCATCAACCGCATGAACATCGCTGGGCATTAGTTAGCCCGAAGGCATAACCACAAACTCGTAATGGCCATATCTCGTCCGAAAGGCGACTTTCGAATATCGGCGTCCGAATCCTCAATGGTAGTAGCCCGATCGCAAATCAATCTTGAAAAGACTGCCGCCCCTGAAGCTGATCAAATAAATCGTCAATCCTGGGCAAAGGGTATTTATTTTTGATGGTTAGCTTGTTTAATTCTCGATAGTCGATGCATAAACGAAGCGATCCATCCTTCTTCTTGACAAAAAGTACAGGCGCACCCCAAGGCGATGCGCTCGGTCGAATATACCCTTTATCTAACAACTCTCCCAACTGATTCTTCAACTCTAGCATCTCCGAAGGTGCCATACGGTACGGTGCTCGAGAAATAGGGGCCGCATTCGGCTCAAGGTCAATAGGAAACTCCACCTCTCGATGTGGTGGTAATCCCGGCAAGTCATCCGGAAATACATCGGGATACTCGCTAACAACTGGAATCGACGATATGTCAACCCCACCATCTTCCGCCTGCAGAGCGAAACACCAGTAGCCGACACAACCTTGGTTCAAAAGTTTCATCGCCTTCAAGGCGCTAATCACACACCCCGATCTACCGGCTTACGGTACGAGAGTATGCTCGGTGCCGTCCTCGGCAACTATCGTGATGGTACGAGTCCGATAGTTCATGATAACACCATGACGATCCAACCAATCGTCCCCGAGGATCAAATCCTCACCCTTAAGGTCTATAACAATGAGATTCGAGGGCCAATCCCGGCTCCCGATCCTCACTGAGTAATCCCTAACTTCCCGGTCCCCAACCATACGATCCCCGCTGGGCATACCCACTACAAACGGCTCACACTCAAACAGGCAGTCAAAACCAATACGACTCACACAATCCGAAGCTATAAAGGAATGGGTCGCACCCGAATCAAAAAGCACTGAAACTGGATGAGAAAGGATCTGAGTGGTACCTGACGCCACCGGAATGTCTGCCTCCTCCGTGCGCCTCATCTGATATAATCGGGATGGATCGAGCCCGAACTCGGCCGCGGCGATTCGGTGACTCCGACCTCTACCACGACTCGAACCTGCGGAACATGAGTAGCCGGTGAACCGTGATCCTCCGATCGGTAGTGGTAGTCGTAAATCTAGCGGCTCGTGGCCCTCTCACAATGAGCCGCTCGATGCCCGGTCTGTCGCAAGTAAAGCAAGTAACTAACGAAGTGGGCAATCCTTCACAACGTGCTCGGCCGATCGCAATTAAAACAAACTCTCCCGCCAGTGCAACAGATCGGTGAGCGGTTACCACGAGATCCACCGGCTGATGAAACGGCCTCTTCCTGTAGGAGCGAGCGAGACCTCGAACCGACCACCTTTTCCGGCCGAGAACCCACCGGTAGTCTTCGCTTCTTAACTTCCGAAACCGACTCGATTCCGGGACAGCCATCTCGATCGCGAGCGCGATCACGGTATTCCTTCAAAGTGGCACACATGAGCGGCGCCATACTCTGTCTAATATGCGGCTTCATGCGCATATTGAAGTAACGGATTTTATCAGCCTCCGTTCTCACTTGATCTCTCACGAAACCCAACTGCTGATTGTAAGAAATGATGGCCTGAGAAATAGGCACATCCTGAGGTGTAGCGGTGAAGAACTCCACAATTCTGCGTTCCTTGACTGGCGGCGGACAATATTCTGCTTCCATAGCAGCCCTGAACTCATCCCAAGTGGCCCGACGGTCTATGGGTGCAACGGCCTCCCACCATTCTGCAGCTTCCTTATCCAGGAGGTACTGGGCAATATGTACCCTCCTGTCTTCAGGACATACAGCATCAAAGGTCCTGGACAACTGAAAGAGCCAATTCTCCCAACCGAGGGAGTCAGAAGATCCGGAGAAACGAGGTAGGTGCATCTTAGTCACCGTCTGAAGCCACTTACTAGCCTCCTCCTCCGGTGTCGGGGGCGGATTCTGGCGTCCACCCTGAGCTATCTGAGTAAGATGGGCTACCAACTGCTGAAGTACGGCAGTAGCCCCAGCGTCGGCATTGTTACCCGACAGCACTGAGTGAGAGGCTGAGTCCGCAGAGGACTGAGAAAGTGAGCCCTCCTCATTATCAGCACCACGGCCACGGCCTCGGCCGCGTCCCCTAGCCGGTCTACCACGACCTCTCAACATACTGAAGGAAAATAAGAAAAGAACAAGATCAGAAAGATTCACAATTCACAAGGTTGGTAACACAAGTCACGATTCCGAACAGCGCAAGAAAATGAATTACAGAAATATAAGAGTTCGAGGAGACTTACAGCCACGGGTCGCACGAAAATACGGTAGAATGATGATATTAGGCTCAACGACTGACTCTAATGACGCAACTGACAGACCCAAATTTCACCGACAGCCTAGGTATTCAAACCTAAGCTCTGATACCATAATTGTAACATCCCAATTCACAAAGGGGACATTACACGCCGTAGAACCCCCGTGAGGTCTACCAGGCTAACTCGCGACACATGAACCACAATGATAACCCAAAAGGTGCATCCAAAAAGTAAATAAGGCCGTGGCCTCGGCCAAAACATTTTAACGGAGTACATGAGACATAAGTTAAATACCAAATCGTTGCCCACGCAGGGGCCTTAAACCATGTTTTAAAAAAAAAAAAAACAATCTATCTCCAGTACTCAACACATGCAATGACAAAACAGAAAAATGCAGACTCGAGCCACATCATCATGCCAACCCATCCTTCGCATGCGCATCCCGTGCCAGCTCCTCAGCTCGACCCAAGACTAAATGCATAAGACGCATTTCCCCCATTTAAGGGGTTAGCATTCGAATAGCTAGTGCAAGTACATAATTACACAACATTATATACATACACGATTCAACGCAAATAAATCGTTAGGAAAAATCATTTTGAAAATCAATATTCCGAAATATCACATTAACACCAAAACAGTATATCAACAAGTTTTCCACATCACAATTATCCACGCTTGGTAACTCGCGACCGTACCCATTAGTATCGGTCCCCAGAGGTCCCGTCGGACCGTCCCCAGGTGAGAAACCACTTCCGCGGCCGTACCCATTAGTATCGGCCCCCAGAGGTCCCGTCGAACCGTCCCCAGGTGGAAGAACATCAACACACGCACCCCAGTCCATTTCCATGGCCGTACCCATTAGTATCGGCCCCCAGAGGCCACACGCCATCCCCAGGTGGAAGAGAAACAATCACATTTATTCAATAACACCATTTACATCCTTCGCATTAAAATCATAAGCACATAACGGAATGTAATACATGCACTTGCCTGATTAATACTACGTGAAGGAAAACGGCGAACGGAAAGGTTTTGGCCCGAACAACCTTCACAAATCCGATCCTAACACAATAACGATGGACAATAATCTTAAAACTACGTAAATGATGGAATACATCCTAGTTCTACCCGCTGAAACCCTTAGTCGAACAAAACTTGGGTATCGTCGACTATAAGTGACGAACAATGGAGAACTTGGAGGTTAAAACCACAAATCATCAATAAAATGAAGGATTACAAGTACACGATCGAAGTCTAGCGATAACCCAGTAATAATTCGGACTAAATGAGTCGAATCCCAAGAAATCCCCAAAATTTCCCCAAAATCTCAAAACAAGGGTTTTGGGAATATTTACCTTGATTCGGATGGTGGAAAGTGATTGGGAACTTGAAGAATTCACATAAGGAATGCACGGTGGTAGTGAATGATGATCTACAGTCGGAATCGGCCCTAACCCCCGCCTGTAATCGCTCAAAGCCGAGAAGGATAGGAAAATAAGGAAAAATGACGAAGTTGACTGCTGATGTCCTATTTATATTTAACAGACTTAGCGCACGCTACGCACAAGCATTAGCGTGCGCTAGCGGGGCACGGCGAGCCGCCACCTGTCCTCATAGCGTACGCAAGCTAACATGGTTAGCGTGCGCTAGTACTGGGGATTAGCGTGCGTTAACGCTGATTAGCGTACGCTGCCTGGTCCAGTACCAAAGTACTGAACCCACTGCCCGAAACTGCCTGAAATCGATAGCGCACGCTACGAACCCCAGGTTAGCGTACGCTAACCACACAATGATAGCGCACGCAAGTACATCCTGAGTAGCGTGCGCTACTTCAGGCAGCTTCGCAAGATTATCACGCCAACAGCGCAAAAGTGCCGAAAAACGAAGCAAGACCAGAATCCAGAATCATAAACACGTAATAATCAAGATGAAAAATTTGAGCGTTGAAAGGGAATATAATCTCGATCACTAGAGAGTTTGAAACGAAGCAAATAAAGCAAAATTCCCCAAACTTATGAAAATTACAAAAACGGCCCAAATGCCCGAAAAATCGCGATACATCGACGGATTAACAAACCGAAAGTTCCAGCACGACCAACTCAACCATACAAACTTATACGAACCGAGAAACAACGAAAACGAACAAGTTTTACAAGAATCGAACGCACATGTGGCAAGATATAATTCAAAATGAAATTATGCAAAAACATCCTCGAAACTCGACCAGACGGAAAAACTCCAAGAACAACATAGATTCAGAAATCCGTAATCTTGCTAAGCGAGTTTTCAAACGAACATACACCAAAAATAGAAATTACCGAAAATAGAAAACGCGGATATTACATTATCTCCCCCTAAAAATAAGTTTCGTCCCGAAACTTACAACGCGAATAACTCGGGGTATCTCGACTGCATACTCTCCTCCGTCTCCCATGTGGCTTCCTCGGACCCATGTCTCGACCATTGAACTTTAACCAGAGGGATGGTCTTATGACGAAGTTGCTTCACGCGACGCTCTAAAATCTGAATCGGCCTCTCCTCGATGGTAAGGTCGGGTCCCAATTCGATCTCTCCAAAATCGATAATATGGCTAGGGTCCGATACGTACCTCCTAAGCTGGGAAACATGAAATACGTTATGAACGTGGCTCAGGGACGGCGGTAAGCCTAGCCGATAGGCAAGCTCTCCCACTCTCTCTAAAATCTCAAACGGCCCCAATAAACCTCGGACTAAGTTTACCCTTCCGGCCGAAGCGGTAAACTCCCCGTGTCGGCGACACCTTAAGCAAAACATGATCTCCCACCTCAAACTCCAACGGCCGGCGACGCGTGTCGGCATAAGACTTCTGCCGACTCTGGGCCGTTAACAATCTATCACGAATCAGAGTAATCTTCTCTCTCGTCTCAACTACCATATCGGGCTCGGTACCAATCAGCTCGGACGCATCGTCCCAACACAACGGCGATCTACACCTCCTCCCATACAACGCCTCAAATGGCGCCATTTTGATCGAGGCGTGCCAACTATTGTTGCACGTGAACTCGATCAATGGCAAGTGCGACTCCCAATCATCCTTCCATTCTAGGGCACAGGCTCTCAACATGTCCTCTAACGTCTGGATCGTCCGCTCTGACTGCCCGTCAGTCTGAGGGTGATAAGATGTACTGAGTCTCAACTCAGTCCCCAAAGCTCGATGAACAGCCTGCCAAAAATGTGACACGAATCGGCCATCACGATCCGAAACAATATCTTAGGAGTCCCATGCAACCTCACGACCTTTGCAATAAATACTCGTGCCAGTCTCTCCGGGCCCCAAGTGTCCTTAATACCCAGAAAGTGAGCTGATTTGGTCAGTCGAACGACAATAACCCAAATCATGTTCATTCCATTCCGAGTCCTAGGCATATTAGTAATGAAATCCATAGAAATATCCTCCCACTTCCACTCCGGGATGGGAAGTGGTCGCAAAAACCCCGCGGGTCGCTGATGCTCGATCTTAACCTGCTGACAGGTCAAACACTTCGACACAAACTCGCTAACATCTGTCTTCAAATTACTCCACCAGTAGTTGCTCCTCACATCCTTGTACATTTTATTCGTACCAGGATGTATGGAGTAAGGTGTGGTATGAGCTTCACTCAAGATCTTCTGTCTCAGCTCAATATCATTCGGTACACATAGTCTGCACGAAATCTCGTAACGCCATCATCACGAACCACAAATCCAGGGGCTTTCCCCTGCCTCACATCCTCCCTCAACTGGACCAAACACGGATCATCATACTGTTTCGCCTTGATATCATCAGTCAAGGACGAAGTGATCTCTAATGCACATAACTGGCCCTGAACTCTCTGAACCCAAACCTCAATATTCTGACAAATAAGATCTCGTTGGATCCTACTCTGTGGTGTAAGTACCTCTAACATCTGTAACGTTATCGGCTTATGGCTCAACGCATCAGCCACTACGTTAGCCTTACCCGGATGGTAAAGTATCTCGAGGTCGTAATCTTTAATTAGCTCCAACCACCTACGCTGTCTCATATTTAACTCTTTCTGACTGAAGATATACTTCAAACTCTTGTGATCCGTAAAAATCTTACACGACGACCCATAAAGATAATGCCTCCAGATTTTTAAGGCGAAAACGACTGCAGCTAACTCCAAATCGTGTGTGGGGTAATTCACCTCATACGATTTCAACTGGCGGGACGCATACGCAATCACTCTGTCTCTCTGCATCAAAACACATCCTAGACCAAGGCCCGAAGCATCACTGTACACTACGAAATCCTCGTTCCCCTGAGGCAACGCTAACACGGGTGCGGTAGTCAAACGTCTCTTTAACTCGTCAAAACCGCCCCGCCTGTCTGCACCCACTCGAACTTCGAAGTTTACGGAGCAACCGAGTGAGTGGTCTAGCGATCTTAGAAAATCCCTCAACGAATCTCTGGTAATAGCCGGCAAGACCCGAAAACTCCTCACCTCCTTCACATTCTTAGGCGGCTCCCAAGCCATCACCGCTCTATCTTCTGGATCTACCCGAACTCCCTCTGCTGAAATCACATGCCCGAGGAACGTCACTTCCTCAAGCCAAAACTCACACTTAGAGAACTTTGCGTACAACTGCTCAGCCCTCAAAGTGTCTAATACAATCCGGAGATGTAAGGCGTGCTCCTCCCGACTCCGTGAATAGATAAGAATATCATCGATAAAAACGACTACGAATTTGTCCAGATACTCAATAAAAACTTTGTTCATCAACTGCATGTACACTGCTGGGGCATTGGTTAGCCCGAAAGGCATAACCACAAACTCGTAATGGCCATATCTCGTCCGAAAGGCAGCTTTCGGAATATCGACGTCCCGAATCCTCAACTGGTAGTAGCCCGATCGCAAATCAGTCTTCAAAAAGACTGTCGCCCCCTGAAGCTGATCAAACAAATCGTCAATCCTGGGTAAAGGGTATTTATTTTTGATGGTTAGCTTGTTTAATTCTCGATAGTCGATGCATAAACGAAGCGATCCATCCTTCTTCTTGACAAAAGTACAAAGCACCCCCAAGGCGATGCGCTCGGTCGAATATAC
Source organism: Orobanche coerulescens (assembly GCA_033398695.1). Classification (NCBI taxonomy): domain Eukaryota; kingdom Viridiplantae; phylum Streptophyta; class Magnoliopsida; order Lamiales; family Orobanchaceae; genus Orobanche; species Orobanche coerulescens. The sequence goes on along the minus strand of JAWKAU010000352.1, from coordinate 72,600 downwards.
CCTTTATCTAACAACTCTCCCAACTGATTCTTCAACTCTAGCATCTCCGACGGTGCCATACGGTACGGTGCTCGAGAAATAGGGGCCGCATTCGGCTCAAGGTCAATAGGAAACTCCACCTCTCGATGTGGTGGAAATCCCGGCAAGTCATCCGGAAATACATCGGGATACTCGCTAACAACTGGAATCGACGATATGTCAACCCCACCATCTTCCGCCTGCAGAGCGAAACACCAGTAGCCGACACAACCTTGGTTCAAAAGTTTCATCGCCTTCAAGGCGCTAATCACACACCCCGATCTACCCGGCTTACAGCCGACGAGAGTATGCTCGGTGCCGTCCTCGGCAACTATCGTGATGGTACGAGTCCGATAGTTCATGATAGCACCATGACGATCCAACCAATCGTCCCCGAGGATCAAATCCTCACCCTTAAGGTCTATAACAATGAGATTCGAGGGCCAATCCCGGCTCCCGATCCTCACTGGGCAATCCCTAACTTTCCGGTCCCCAACCATACGATCCCCGCTGGGCGTACCCACTACAAACGGCTCACACTCAAACAGGCATTCAAAACCAATACGACTCACACAATCCGAAGCTATAAAGGAATGGGTCGCACCCGAATCAAAAAGCACTGAAACTGGATGAGAAAGGATCTGAGTGGTACCTGACGCCACCGGAATGTCTGCCTCCTCCATGCGCCTCATCTGATATAATCAGGGATGGACTGAGCCCGAACTCGACGCTGCGCGGCGATTCGGCTGACTCCGACCTCTACCACGATTCGAACCCTGCGGAACATGAGTAGCTGGTGAACTGTGATCCCTCTGATCGGCAGTGGTAGTCGTAAATCTAGCGGCTCTGGTGGCCCTCTCACAATGAGCTGCTCGATGCCCGGTCTGTCCGCAAGTAAAGCAAGTAACTAACAGAAGTGGGCAATCCTTCACAACGTGCTCGGGCTGACTGCAATTAAAACAAACTCTCCCGCCAGGTGCAACAGACTGGACTGAACGGTTACCCTGAGATCCACCGGCCTGATGAAACGGCCTCTTCCTAGGTGTAGGAGCAGAACGAGACCTCGAAAACTGACCACCTTTTCCGGCCGAGAACCCACCAGTAGTCTTCTGCTTCTTAACTTCCGAAACCGACTCTGATTCTGGGACAGCCATCTCGATCGCCAGAGCGCGATCCTGGTATTCCTTCAAAGTGGCACACATGAGCGGCGCCATACTCTGTCTAATATGCGGCTTCATGCGCATATTGAAGTAACAGATTTTATCAGCCTCCGTTCTCACTTGATCTCTCACGAAACCCAACTGCTGATTGTAAGAAATGATGGCCTGAGAAATAGGCACATCCTGAGGTGTAGCGGTGAAGAACTCCACAATTCTGCGTTCCTTGACTGGCGGCGGACAATATTCTGCTTCCATAGCAGCCCTGAACTCATCCCAAGTGGCCCGACGGTCTATGGGTGCAACGGCCTCCCACCATTCCGCAGCTTCCTTATCCAGGAGGTACTGGGCAATATGTACCCTCCTGTCTTCAGGACAAGCTACGGCATCAAAGGTCCTGGACAACTGAAAGAGCCAATTCTCCCAACCGAGGGAGTCAGAAGATCCGGAGAAACGAGGTGGGTGCATCTTAGTCACCGTCTGAAGCCACTTACTAGCCTCCTCCTCCGGTGTCGGGGGCGGATTCTGGCGTCCACCCTGAGCTATCTGAGTAAGTTGGGCTACCAACTGCTGAAGTACGGCAGTAGCCCCAGCATCGGCATTGTTACCCGACAGCACTGAGTGAGAGGCTGAGTCCGCAGAGGACTGAGAAAGTGAGCCCTCCTCATTATCAGCACCACGGCCACGGCCTCGGCCGCGTCCCCTAGCCGGTCTACCACGACCTCTCAACATACTGAAGGAAAATAAGAAAAGAACAAGATCAGAAAGATTCACAATTCACAAGGTTGGTAACACAAGTCACGATTCCGAACAGCGCAAGAAAACGAATTACAGAAATATAAGAGTTCGAGGAGACTTACAGCCACGGGTCGCACGAAAAGACGGTAGCATGATGATATTAGGCTCAACGACTGACTCTAATGACGCAACTGACAGACCCAAATTTCACCGACAGCCTAGGTATTCAAACCTAAGCTCTGATACCATAATTGTAACATCCCAATTCACAAAGGGGACATTACACGCCGTAGAACCCCTGTGAGGTCTACCAGGATAACTCGCGACACATGAACCACAATGATAACCCAAAAGGTGCATCCAAAAAGTAAATAAGGCCGTGGCCTCGGCCAAAACATTTTAACGGAGTACATGAGACATAAGTTAAATACCAAATTGTTGCCCACGCAGGGGACTTAAACCATGTTTTAAAAAAAAAAAAAAATCTATCTCCAGTACTCAACACATGCAATGACAAAACAGAAAAATGCAGACTCGAGCCACATCATTGTAACACCCCCAATCCGCTCAGGGATATTACACGCCGTAGAACCTTTCCTCAAGGATCTACCAGGCTGGTAACAACATAGAACAACTCGACAATGCCTTTAAGGCTAAAATGATTAGGTAGACCGATTTGGTCTTTCAATAAATACATACAACTCAAACTCATTACATGCTCACGCAGGAGTCGAGTACAACACACTCCCGTACAACGGGAAAGAATACCACAGCGGAAAATAAACTATAACTATACCAATGACCTCATACGGATCCTCGTGTGATTAGTATCGTTCATCTTTCATCATCCTCCGTGCCGACCCTGTGTTATGCTCCCAAACCTGAATGCAAAAACAGACATCCACCCCGAATACTGGGGTCAAGAAACTCCACTGTTTTGCTAGTGTAAGAACAAAGTGCAAATACGAGCCATACCATTCACATTTCACGAATAACAATAACCAGGAATCCTCAAAAATCCAAATGTAACGAAAAGTACTTCCCGAGGCATGAGTTTGATAAACATTTCTCAAAACCGAAAGATCACCGATAAAGGGAAACCATTTATAAAACAGTTTTAAAGATGCCATCGAGAGTTTTAATAGAAAACAATTTGCAAGAAAGCCACTCAATCAACACAAACGAATCTTCACAAATATTTCCACGGGATTCTCGACCCAAAATCAAATAATATCGGCACGAGATCAAACATCTCAACATCACACGGGGTTCTCGACCCAAACCCAAATAATATCAACACGAGATCAATCATCTCAACATTCCACAGGGTCCTCGACCCAAAACACAGAATAGCACCACAATACCATCAAAGGTACAATCTCTCATTCGACAAGTCCTGCTCAAGACCCCGACATTAACCCTGAGATTTCGTCAAACCTCCTTGGTTAATTAACCCTGATACCAACGCTTTAAAAACAAGTTGAAACAAGCTTTCAAAAACACGAATCGCGGTCTATATCAAGACAAACATTTAAAAGTGAGTTGAAAGAATTTGAGATACGAACATCGTTCGGTAACGGGGTCTTAGCTATCACTCAAATACCCGTAACCAATAAGCCTGCCAGGCGCCTCCCTTGCGCACCTGTGTACCGGCGTTCACTTCCATCATGTTGGCCGCTCATTGAACATGTCACCGCACCGGCATCACTCCCGCAAGAGCCGCCCCTTGCGCGCGCATTAGGTAACACCGGCGTTCACCACCCATATGGAGCCGCACATTGCAAAGATACACTGTGCCGGAGTGCACGCCCCGCCCTCAGAGGTTCCCGGATACGACGTTTCTCACAACAAGTATCCACATTATCACAAACATCAAGCACACAGTCAATCGTTGTAACAATTATCAAATCGATACACCAAATCACATAATTCATCCGTCAGTCCACGACCACACGAATAAATAACAACACGCACGTCAACCATAACGCGACGGAAATAAGCAATACACGTACACACGCATTATCAAGCGCAACATCAACATCAATTATATCCAAAGGATTCATGTAATCACTTACAACCCACACAATTTACAAAACACACGCGTTTTGAAAGTGAGCCTTAACGAGGCTAGCCGAATCCTTTGAAAACTCATTTCAAACAAATAAACAAACACACCAAGATGATCACCAATTGTCATATCCACAAAACAAGAATGGTATGGACAAGGTACTTGCCTCGATACCACGAGCACGGAACCACGAACGGATACGGCTCAACCGGAAAGCTTCGGAACGCCCGATGTTAACGAAAAGGAAGACGACAACGAACGGAAGGGTTCAACACGGTTTCTTCACAAGAAACTCGACCCTAACAACAATATAATCAATAAATCATCGATCAAACGAGGAAGGATAATCGTAGAACGCCCAAAAACCCCTCTAAGACATTTTATCGAACACCTTCAAGGCGTCGATAAAATACTCAATAAAACGACAAATCCGTGGCGATCCAACCGTGGAATAACAAGGAATTAGATATAATATATCTTAACAATCATCAATCCATCAATATTACGAGTTAAAACGAATTAAACGGACAAATCTAACAAAATCCCCAAAACTATATTTTAGGAAAACTTGCCTTGATTCGGTCGATCGGAGCAAGTTATGGAAGGATTAATCGATGTTATGAACTTCAAAACTTCATGGATTTAACCCCTAACAACATCCCTCCATGATCATCAAAGCTCCAGCCGCGGAAGAGGAAGAACGAGTGAGAAAATGAAGAAAAACCGATTGTTGGGCCTTAAATAGCCGACTCGGCCGTGTCCGCCGACACGGTCGTGGCGCGCAGCTGACAGGGACTCGACCGTGTCCCGCTAGACACGGTCGCGGCGCGAGTTGACCGGCAGGACTCGGCCGTGTCTCGCTAGACACGGTCGCGGCGCGAGGGGCCTTCCGAAAGTGACCCGTCCGACAATGACTGGCACGACTCGACCGTGTCTGGAACACGGTCGGGCGTGTCGGCGATGGTCCGGCATTTCCGCAAAGTACGGCACGGGCCGTGTCGACGACACGGTCGGGTCTCGAGACGAAACTTTCGGCATTTCCGCGAGTACGGCACGGACGGCCGTGTCGGACGACACGGTCGGTCCCGAGACGAAACTTCCGCATTTCCGCACGAGTACGCACGGGCCGTGTCGACGACACGGCCGAAGTTCGGCCGGCAGCGGATCGCCAATAACGAGCGGGTGAGCTAAAACGACCATAACTCTCTCGTCCGACTCCGATTGACTCACCGTTCGAACCATTGGAAAGCTAACTCGATGCTCTATAATATTGCAAAGATTTAGAATTTTTGGAGTTACCAAAAATTAATGGCGACTTTACAAAGTCGAACTCCCACGTGAAAAAGTCGATTAAGGACACGGAACTCAACAAAACGACACCGAAACGAACTCGGATGACAAAAAGTGCAGAATTAATCATTCTCGAAATGACGAAAGGTCATGAGCGAGTCGTCAAAACGGACTTCCGCCGAAAAAAGAAAATTACCGAAATTCGAAATTGCGGATATTACATTCTACCCTCCTTAAAAGAAGTTTCGTCCCGAAACTTAAAACAAGTAGGGGGGAGCAATATACCCGCCAGGAAAACTCGACGAGATACACAAAAATAGAAAACTCGCGCCCAACGGCGAAACGCTGCAAGAAATGCAAAGAGACATACGGCGTGAAAACACGCTCCACGACGACCAACACAACGTCGCCGTTAGGGATACAATAAAACCAACAAATGACAAGCGTCATCAAACGGATAATATAGCCAAGTCAATTATCCAACAATCACAAAACACAACGAACGAAAGTCAGTATGATTGGCCAACCCAACGGTACATCAATAAAAATGCGAGCCAATCGCTGAACAAATACGGAATTCCACCGCTCAAGGGTTGGAAGATCGGAAACGAGACTAATTTCCCGAACTTAAGGGAATTAGGAAGGAGCCTGAACGCTCAACAATCACGAAACGAGAACAAACCGAACAAACAAAGGATCGAGACAACAAAAATCGAACGATCATGTTCGGATCACGAAGAACAATAAGGTGCAACCGACAACTCCGAGGTTCACATCTCGACTCGAGACATAACAAGATCCGGTGAAAACAACAAGATGCACACTCGCATAAGATCCACAGGAAAGGGAATAACAATTGAAAAGTCACAACGACAAACGAGTTATTTCGAAATGATGCCACACTCGTTCGATAAACAAAAACAAGGGGCAGGACAAGCTCAGAAATGTCAACGAACATAAATGAGTCAAGAAAGTAGAATATACAGAAGTTCCAAATCCGATCCACTTCGAATAAGAGAACTAGTAAAACCAGATGATGTCACTTCCGAACAAGGTTCACAAGAATCGAGCCGAACTCGAAAAAGTCACAAATGATAACCAGATTGACTCAAAACAAGATCACAGCTCGTTCGAACGACGAAACCGAAATACAGAACAAGTTCAGAAAGTATCAACGAACACGAGCGAGTCGATAGACTCGAGAAAGAGAAAATGCAGGAGTTTAAAAACAACACGGGTACTACATTCGACCTCTTATAAAAGAAGGTTGCCCCGCAACTCACAACAATGAAATCAAGGTGACGACACAACAAGCAACCGACGAAACATCCTTCAAAGGCCTCTCAAGGCCGATTCCGTTTGAAGCGCGAACTCCAAAAGTCTCGGTAGCCAATTCGCAAAATTGAATTCGTGTCCTCGAGTCCACACTTGAAATGTGTTACCGACGAAGGACAATATACACGTGCATGCCCCGCACATTACGGTTGAAACGTCTCGGCTCGGCATACGAAAATACAAATGCTCGATACAATGGATCAAAACACCGCAAAACAACATACCGGAGATGCCAACTCGGCATAACATATCAACGCATACAAAAATCACAACAACAACGGCATCATTCGACGATTACAACATCCCGAACGACGGTCAAGACACAATCACAAACATCATGAAACAATCACCCATGTGTATAACGCACAAAAATCCAGGCTATAACAACTCACACTAGTGCGACAATACGCAAATCACCACGAGGCGATAAACAAGAACACTGGCCACACCTCTCACAGAGGGCCAACAAAACATATGCGTGGCGAACGACTCGACGCTCACGCCACCAATTCAATCACAATTCGGGGTTGACACCGTAACGAAAGTTCGAAAACCATACACGCATTTCCGGTCCGCAAACAGGAATGATAGGTTTTAAAAACGAAAACCACCTTTGAAGACAGTTTGGAAACACCAGTTGATCTTGAGTATCATTTTACAAAAAGTTGAACAAACATCATTTTCGAGACTTTGAAAATCATCTTGCGTTTGAACAAAAATGAGGACACCTTCACGTAGTGAAAAACTTTCAAAAATATTCGACCCTTGGGTCTAAGCAACTGCATTTGAAAATATCTCAAAAATGTTTTTGGTCCTCAACCGGAAAATTTTTGAAATGTATTGCGGTATTAGAAAACACCTTGAAAACACCGCAAGAAAATAATTCGTTTTAAAAGTACGTCTCGAATTTTAATTTTCTAAGATACTCAAGGTTTTCAAAAATAATTCAATGGGCTAGAATGCCCAAAAATTTGTAATTTCACGAACATTATAGCGCCGTGGTCCCACAGGAACCCACCGGACTAATAACCATTTACAAAAATGCCAAAAAGGCCGATGACGGTAATATTTCAAAACTCACGAAAGCCATTTACAAAATACTAAATACCGTCATAAGAATTTCACAAAGTGGTCAAGGCCATAATGCCAAAAACTCGATTAAGGGAATCGGTTTTCAAATAAAACTCGGTAAAATACCGAAAGTCATTACAAAAGAACTCACACAGCGGATAAAAGAAATACTGTTCAACATGCATAATCCAACAACACTACTCCTCATATGAACGAAATATGAGAGTCAAATAACCACATATCACGAAATCAAAATCCATAAAAGGATTCCGTCACTTAACAAATAATCATAAAAATAGCTCGTGTCACACGAGGCACAACACAAAGAAGGGAGACTTACATTCACAGGTCGCACGAAGATGATGATCGCCCACGATACTAATCACGACCAACAAACTCAGACGACGCGTCGCGACACGACTTAGTCAGACAAAATCCGACGAGACAAAAACTCAATAGACACCACTGACCCGACAGCCTAGGTTTCCACAACCTAAAGCTCCGATACCATAAATGTAACACCCCCAATCCGCTCAGGGATATTACACGCCGTAGAACCTTTCCTCAAGGATCTACCAGGCTGGTAACAACATAGAACAACTCGACAATGCCTTTAAGGCTAAAATGATTAGGTAGACCGATTTGGTCTTTCAATAAATACATACAACTCAAACTCATTACATGCCCACGCAGGGGTCGAGTACAACACACTCCCGTACAACGGGAAAGAATACCACAGCGGAAAATAAACTATAACTATACCAATGACCTCATACGGATCCTCGTGTGATTAGTATCGTTCATCTTTCATCATCCTCCGTGCCGACCCTGTGTTATGCTCCCAAACCTGAATGCAAAACAGACATCCACCCCGAATACTCGGGGTTAGCAAACTCCACCGTTTTGCTAGTGCAAGAACAAAGTGCAAATACGAGCCATACCATTCACATTTCACGAATAACAATAACCAGAATCCTCAAAATCCAAATGTAACGAAAAGTACTTCCCGAGGCATGAGTTTGATAAACATTTCTCAAAACCGAAAGATCACCGATAAAGGGAAACCATTTATAAAGCAGCTTTTAAAGATGCCATCGAGAGTTTTAATAGAAAACAATTTGCAAGAAAGCCACTCAATCAACACAAACGAATCTTCACAAATATTTCCACGGATTCTCGACCCAAAATCAAATAATATCGGCACGAGATCAAACATCTCAACATCACACGGGTTCTCGACCCAAACCCAAATAATATCAACACGAGATCAATCATCTCAACATTCCACAGGGTCCTCGACCCAAAACACGAATAGCACCACAATACCATCAAAGGTACAATCTCCCATTCGACAAGTCTGCTCAAGACCCCGATTAATTAACCCTGAGATTTCAAACCTCCTTGGTTAATTAACCCCGATACCAACGCTTTAAAAACAAGTTGAAACAAGCTTTCAAAAACACGAATCGCGGTCTATATCAAGACAAACATTTAAAAGTGAGTTGAAAGAATTTGAGATACGAACATCGTTCGATAGCGGGTCTTAGCTATCACTCAAATACCCGTAACCAATAAGCCCCGGGCGCCTCCCTTGCGCACTGTACCGGCGTTCACTTCCATCATGTTGGCCGATCATTGAACATGTCACCGCACCGCGTCACTCCCGCAAGAGCCGCCTTGCGCGCGCATTAGGTAACACCGGCGTTCACCACCCATATGGAGCCGCACATTGCAAAGATACACTGTGCCGAGTGCACGCCCGCCCTCGGAGGTTCCCGGATACGACGTTTCTCACAACAAGTATCCACATTATCACAAACATCAAGCACACGATCAATCGTTGTAACAATTATCAAATCGATACACCAAATCACATAATTCATCCGTCACCCACGACCACACGAATAAATAACAACACGCACGTCAACCATAACGCGACGGAAATAAGCAATACACGCATACACGCATTATCAAGCGCAACATCAACATCAATTATATCCAAAGGATTCATGTAATCACTTACAACCCACACAATTTACAAAACACACGCGTTTTGAAAGTGAGCCTTAACGAGGCTAGCCGAATCCTTTGAAAACTCATTTCAAACAAATAAACAAACACACCAAGATGATCACCAATTATCATATCCACAAAACAAGAATGGTATGGACAAGGTACTTGCCTCGATACCACGAGCACGGAACCACGAACGGATACGGCTCAACCGGAAAGCTTCGGAACGCCCGATGTTAACGAAAAGGAAGACGACAACGAACGGAAGGGTTCAACACGGTTTCTTCACAAGAAACTCGACCCTAACAACAATATAATCAATAAATCATCGATCAAACAAGGAAGGATAATCGTAGAACGCCCAAAAACCCCTCTAAGACATTTTATCGAACACCTTCAAGGCGTCGATAAAATACTCAATAAAACGACAAATCCGTGGCGATCCAACCGTGGAATAACAAGGAATTAGATATAATATATCTTAACAATCATCAATCCATCAATATTCTGAGTTAAAACGAATTAAACGGACAAATCGAACAAAATCCCCAAAACTATATTTTAGGAAAACTTGCCTTGATTCGGTCGATCGGAGCAAGTTATGGAAGGATTAATCGATGTTATGAACTTCAAAACTTCATGGATTTAACCCCTAACAACATCCCTCCATGATCATCAAAGCTCCAGCCGCGGAAGAGGAAGAACGAGTGAGAAAAATGAAGAAAAACCCGACTGCTGGGCCTTAAATAGGCTGACAGACTCGACCGTGTCCGCCTGACACGGTCGTGGCGCGCAGTTGACCGGCAGGGACTCGACCGTGTCCTGCTAGACACGGTCGCGGCGCGGAGTTGACCGGCAGGGACTCGACCGTGTCCTGCTAGACACGGTCGCGGCGCGGAGGGGCCTTCCGAAAGTGACCCGTCCGACAGCGACTCGGCACGACTCGACCGTGTCCTGGAACACGGTCGGGCGTGTCAGCGAATGGTTCGGCATTTTCATTTAGCACGGCACGGGCCGTGTCCGACGACACTGGTCGGGTCCCGAGACGAAACTTCCGGCATTTCCCGAGCAAAGACGGCACGGGCCGTGTCGGACGACACGGTCGGGTCTGAGACAAACTTCCGGCATTTCCGCACGAGTACGGCACGGGCCGTGTCGACGACACGGTCGAAGTTCGGCCGGCGATGATCGCCAATAACGAGCGGGTGAGCTAAAACGACCATAACTCTCTCGTCCGGACTCCGATTGACTCACCGTTCGAACCATTGGAAAGCTAACTCGATGCTCTATAATATTGCAAAGATTTAGAATTTTTGGAGTTACCAAAAATTAATGGCGACTTTACAAAGTCAAACTCCCACGTGAAAAAGTCGATTAAGGACACGGAACTCAACAAAACGACACCGAAACGAACTCGGATGACAAAAAGTGCAGAATTAATCATTCTCGAAATGACGAAAGGTCATGAGCGAGTCGTCAAAATGGACTTCCGCCGAAAAAAGAAAATTACCGAAATTCGAAATTGCGGATATTACAATCATCATGCCAACCCATCCTTCGCATGCGCATCCCGTGCCAGCTCCTCAGCTCGACCAGTACCTGAAATGCATAAGACGCATTTCCCCCATTTAAGGGGTTAGCATTCGAATAGCTAGTGCAAGTACATAATTACACAATATTATATACATACACGATTCAACGCAAATAAATCGTTAGGAAAAATCATTTTGAAAATCAATATTCCGGAATATCACATTAACACCAAAACAGGATATCAACAAGTTTTCCACATCAAAATTATCCACGCTTGGTAACTCGAGACCGTACCCATTAGTATCGGTCCCCAGAGGTCCCGTCGGACCGTCCCCAGGTGAGAAACCACTTCCGCGGCCGTACCCATTAGTATCGGCCCCCAGAGGTCCCGTCGAACCGTCCCCAGGTGGAAGAACATCAACACACGCACCCCAGTCCATTTCCATGGCCGTACCCATTAGTATCGGCCCCCAGAGGCCAAACGCCATCCCCAGGTGGAAGAGAAACAATCACATTCGTTCAATAACACCATTTACATCATTCGCATTAAAATCATAAGCACATAACGGAATGTAATACATGTACTTGCCTGATTAATACTACGTGAAGGAAAACGGCGAACGGAAAGGTTTTGGCCCGAACAACCTTCACAAATCCGATCCTAACACAATAACGATGGACAATAATCTTAAAACTACGTAAATGATGGAATACATCCTAGTTCTACCCGCTGAAACCCTTAGTCTAACAAAACTTGGGTATCGTCGACTATAAGTGACGAACAATGGAGAACTTGGAGGTTAATGTAACACCCCAAACTAGGCGGATATTACAGTGCCGTAGATCCCCAACTGGGACCCACTAGGCAAATGAAAATGAATGAATTATACAAGATAAATGTAGTACCGAACTACATTACAGCAATAATTACTCCGATGAGGAGTTTAGTTACAACACACCAGGACAATACCGAATACTAGTGTATTTTATATGAAGATAAAATACACAACACTGAATGAAACGGAGTATTCAAATGAAAGTCTCGAAGGAAAATAAAGATCAATAACATGAATAACTGAAAGATCGGGGCCCCCTTCTAGTATCACTAGGACTCCTCGACATCAACATGCTATTCCCGTGCGTTTGCCTTGCCATGACCTGAAAAACAAAAATCCCCAAACGGGCCGATTACAAAGAACAACAATCCTCAAGGGTTGAAAATACACAATCATGATATATACGAAATTATGAATTATCCTGACGAAACATACGCAATCAAACATGCTATAAGAATCGACAATCGGAACAGCACAAAGGAATGGCGCCACACTACGTCAGGGATGGAAATGTGTCCGAGCACAAGCCACCAACGAGTATCGATCGAATACACGTGTGTTCTTGTACCTAATCAGTCTCACGAATCCATCAACTCGTGTGCACAGTCAAATGTGAGGCCACCAACCAACACACGACTATAATGTGCACGACATGAAAATCCTACACATACCAACCGGCACGCCAGTATGACCCGGAATGCCACAATATGACAAAAGTGACAACGAAAATGAATAATGACTCACCAAGATTAAATGATGGTGAAATGAATGATAGCTCAATGAAATGATTGGAACCGTCGTTCCTTATGACTGAGGTGATTAATTGACAATGACAAGTTTTGATACGATTAAGACAATGATGAATGAGTTACGATTATGAATGAACAACAACAAAAGGAATGAATATCCTTTTAACCGAGTAAGAATTAACTTACTAAATACCGATGAAGAAAGTCCTTCCACGAACAAATGTCCTAAATGAAGTGTCGGTCGCACGAACAACCTTAATTCAATACAATTACCGACAATCCGATCAATATACGAATCAAACACGAATATAACGAACTCAAAACGTCGATACGATAAAACTAAGTCCATTGAGTCATTAAAACAAACACGTTGCGTCCAAACTCCGATTGTTTACAATCAAACTTCAATATACCAATATCAATTCCTCCAAGAAGTGTTTCAAACCAGTAAAACATCTCCAATACGATCAATAATCCGATATGAATATCCAAAAACGTGATTATAACAACAATTAGTCGAAAATCCCCAATTCCAACTCGATATTCAAGGTGTTCTTGAATAATCCCTCAATAATCCAATGAATCCTTATACAAACTCATAATCATATACATATCCCTTCATATAACATGATTATAACGTCCAAAACATCATATCTCAACACAAAATCGAAGTCCAAAGTGTTGAAAGAATTACCTCTTGAAGATACAAGTACTTTAATCCGAAGAACACGCGTTAGATTGATTATCCGGGCTTCACGATCGAAAGGAGATGAAGAAAATCAAACACCCAAATGATTTGTGAAGGAAAACCCTCCCTCAAGTCTTCTCTCTCGGTTTAAGGTGAAGAAAAGGAAGAAAAATGGGCTGAAATCTGAAAAAATGAATTTATAGGGGTTGACTACCTGCCAGGACACGGCCGTGCCGATCGGGCACGGTCGTGTCGCATGATTGGCCGACAGTGGCCGACAGGACTCGACCGTGTCTCGCTTTACACGGTCGCGCGCGAGGGCCTCCCGACGATGACCCGTCCGACAATGACTCGGCATGACTCGGCCGTGCTGCACGACACGGTCGGGCGTGTCAGCGGCGCTCGGCTTATCCGGAAGGGTTCGACTGGCCGTGCTGCACGACACGGTCGGGTCTCGAGGCGACACTGCCGGCACTTTCCGGACGAGTACGGCACGGGCCGTGTCGGACGACACGGCCGAGTTCGTTCGGCAGTGATCGGCCAAAACTGAAAAATGAGCGGTTGAGCTAAAACGACCATAACTCTCTCGTCCGGACTCCGATTGACTCACTGTTTGAACCATTGGAAAGCTAACTCGATGCTCTATAATATTGCAAAGATTTAGAATTTTTGGAGTTACCAAAAATTAATGGTGATCTAACAAAGTCGAACTCATATGAGGAAAGTTGAAACAATGAACAATAACGATACACCACTCGAAGTTTTTCCGAACGGTGAACACGGTGAATGAATATGATTGGTGAATGATTATAATCGAGTGAATATACACTGGGTGACAATCATCGAATGAAATTACTGCATGATAATGACTGAATTACAACCGGGTATTACATACACCCCCCCTTAAAAGAGTTTCGTCCCCGAAACTAAGGGTCAAACAACTCGGGATAACTCTCCCGCATATTCTCCTCGGTTCCCCCAGTGGCCTCTTCGACTCCGTGTCTAGACCACTGAATCTTGACCAAAGGGATCGTCTTGTTCCTCAACTGTTTGATTCGCCGCTCTAACACTCGTACAGGACGCTCCTCGTACGAATGATCATCTGTGATCTCGATTTCGTCGAACTGAAGTATGTGACTCGGGTCGGCAACATACTTTCGCAACTGAGAGACGTGAAACACATTATGAATCCTGCTCAAAGCCGTAGGTAAAGCCAATCGATAAGCTAACTCGCCTACTCGATCCAAAATTTCAAACGGTCCAATGAATCTCGGACTCAACTTCCCCCGTTTTCCGAAACGGAAAATACCTCGACTCTGGGATACCTTGACCAAAACATGGTCACCCGTCTCGAACTCTAGTGGTCGATTTACGATTTATCGCATATGATTTCTGCCGACTCGAAATACAACATACGACTCTTGATCAAAGCTACCTTCTCCCGGGCGGCTATAAGCATGTCGGGTTCGGTGCCGATTGATTCTGACAAGTCATCTCAACACAAAGGAGAGCGACAACGACGACCGTACAAGGCCTCGAAAGGTGCCATCTTAATGGAAGCATGCCAACTATTATTATACGTGAACTCGATCAACGGTAGTTGGGCTTCCCAATCGTCCTTCCAATCGAGGACGCATGCCCTCAACATGTCCTCTAATGTCTGAATAGTTCTCTCTGATTGTCCGTCGGACTGAGGATGAAAGGCAGTACTGAGGTTAAGCTGAGTTCCCATAGCACGATGAACTGATTTCCAAAAATGAGACACAAATCGTCTGTCACGATCGGAAATGATACTCTTAGGAGTACCGTGCAGTCTTACTATCTCCTTGATGAATAACTGATCCAGTCTCTCGGGACCCCACGTATCCTTGATCTCAAGGAAATGAGCTGATTTAGTTGAGCGGTCCACAATCACCCAGATCGCATTCATGCCACGACGACTCGTCGGCAAACTCGTGATGAAATCCATAGAAATGTCTTCCCACTTCCATTACGGAATAGGGAGAGGTTTTCAGCATAACCGCCGGTCGCTGATGTTCAATCTTGACTTGTTGGCAAGTTAAGCATCTCGAAACAAATTCCGCGACTTCTCGCTTCATATTACTCCACCAGTAATTTTGTTTCAAGTCCTTGTACATCTTGCTGGACCCCGGATGAACAGAATAAGGGGTAGCATGAGCTTCTCTCAAAATAAAGTTTTTCAACTCGTCATTCGCCGGTACACAACCGGTTCTTAAACCTCAAAAGTCCATCCTCGTGGACCACGAATCCAGGGCTTTCCCCTGATCCATATCTTCACGGATGCGCAACAATGAAGGGTCTGAACTTTGATTCTCTCTGATTACCTCCTCAAGTGACGATGAAATCTCTAACATACAAAGATGTCCCTAAACTCGCTGAAGCCAGACCTCGATCTCGGGTCTAAGGAATTCCTGCTGAAGCTCCTTCTGAACTGTTAAACGAGCAAGCATCTGCTCCTGAATGGACTTACGACTCAAGGCGTCGGCGACAACGTTCGCCTTGCCCAGGTGGTAAAGGATCTCGATATCAAAATCTTTGATTAGTTCTAACCACCGCCTCTGTCGCATATTTAACTCCTTGTGAGTAAATATAACCTTCAACTCTTGTGATTGGTGAATAACTGAAAGGTGACGCCATAAAGGTAACGACGCCAAATCCCCAACGCGAAAACCACGGCTGCTAGCTCCAGGTCGTGGGTTGGATAATTGACCAACTATTCCGAGGAAACATCGGATTTACTTAATATCTTACGGAGATTGCCAATCTCGGATAGTCTCCGTCTTCTGAGGGTCGACACGAATTCTGTCAGATGAAATTACATGTCCGAGAAAGTCACCACGGACCTCCAGAACTCACATTTGGAAAACTTTCCATAAGGTTGTTCTCGTCTCAACACGTCGAGAACCTGATGAAGACGTACCTCGTGTTCCTCTTGGCTACGAGAAAAAATCAAAATGTCATCGATGAAGACAACAACAAACTGATCTAAAAAGTCGATGAAAACCCGACTCATTAACTCCATGAATACCGCAGGTGTAATAGTTAGCTCGAACGGCCTAACTACGAACTCATAATGACCATAGCGTGTACGAAACGCTGTCCTCGATATCTGACTCTCGAATCCGCAACTGGTGATATCCAGATCTTAAGTCGATCTTGGAAAATACTGAAGCTCCCTGAAGTTGATCTAAAAGATCATCAATACGAGGTAAAGGATACTACTCTTGATCATCACCCTGTGCAACTCCTGGTAATCGATACACAAGCGAAAAGAACTATCATTCTTCTTGACAAACAGCACTGGTGCTCCCCACGGGGACGTACTCGGTTGGATATAACCTTTCTCGAACTATTCCTCAAGTTGAATCTTCAACTCCTGCATTCTGGTCGGGGCCATCCGATACGGTGCCTTCGATAAAGGGGACGTACCGGATTCAACTCACTCCTGAATTCCCTTACTCTATGTGAAGGCAACCAGATAACTCGTCTGTAAATACATCGTCAATCGATGACAATGATACCACGAATGATTAAACATTTCGATTGCCCTAGAATGGTCAATCGATCAAAAGAGATACCAATAATGATTGAACAACTCGATTGCCTTAGAAAGGCCAATCGATGAAGATGATACAAGGAATGTTTGAATAGCTCGATTGCCTTTGAAAGGCCAATCGATGAAAATGATACAATGAATGATTGAATGACTCGATTTTCTTAGAAAAGCCAATCGATGGAAATGATACAAGAAATGATTGAATAACTCGATTGCCTTAGAAAGGTCAATCGATGAAAATGACACAATAAATGATTGGATAGTTCGATTGCGGAATTTCTCTACTTTCGCCATAATAAAATTTCTACTGGAACAACGGGGATTACTTCCCTGAAGCACACATTCGACAACCAACGACGGAAAGATAGCGACCAAACGCTAACAAGCACTGAGGATAGTATCAAGACGGTTAAGCCAACTAATACCGAAAATTAAGTCGTCCTAAGATAAATTCACCACGATTAGATCCATCAATCAATCGCGGTCGTTAAGCTTAATTAGGTATGATTCCGAAAATTCTTCCATCGTCAGGTAGACCGATGGTATGAGATCCACAAGCAATAGGACTATCCCGAAATACGTCTATTCAAGCATGAATCGAAAATGAATGAATGCGGTGTACCAGCATCAAAAGGTACACACAAGTTGAAATAAAATTACGAGTATACGAAATCATTCGCCACCGGATCGTCGATCCTCCTCATCATATAAATGGGACTTGCCGCCCCGAACCGGACGCTCCGTCGATAAATACGAGCTCCAACTCTATTTGCTTCAGTGTCTTAAACGACGTTGACAAAGCGATCCCGATTCTGAAAGGCCGATTGCTTCGGTCTGAGATGCCGCGGAGCCGACTTGGAGTCCTTTCGACAAAACGGGCCTTATGCCCAAAATTCCCACAATTATAGCACGTGATAGATGGTTTCGGACACTCGCTGAAATGACCAGCGTTCCACAATTGAAGCAGTGATGGCGAAGGCCGCTCGGGAATGAGATCCCGCACGATTATGCGCCGTAGAGGTCGCTCGAAACGATAGGACTCACACGAGGCTTCTTGCGAGTTGACCGACCGCCTTCGGATAGATTACGCCGTTGATTTCCTGTTGACATATGCGGAGTTCTTTGCTCGCCAATTTCCTTAGCGGTGGCTCAGACGGAGAGTTCTCTCGATTAATCCGGTCAGTGGCGCAATGATGATTGAGCAAGCGCACAAGGGTCATCATTGCCTGCCTAAAAGTGAGTGGATAAACACAAACATCTTACGATCGAGCCGAGTCCTGGGCACGATTTCCCGGCAGCCAGTGATTATTTCTCGGGTTTCGGTCCGCACCGCGGCCTCTCCCCGTGCATCCCCTGACAGCTCTCTCCATACTGAAGTAGGAAGGTCGCATAATGATTATATTTCCCGCATGATTAGCACGTTATGATTATGTCATGAGATGATGAAAATGAGTATACATGCTCTAACTTAGTGATTATATGAATGATTTACTGAAGTTACATGATTATCTGATGAAATTCTTGAAATGATTATCTTGAATAACTTAACAAGATTGATAATATGATCATCCAGATTGACAACTGAGTAATGAAATGAATTGAGTAATTAACGAGTTAACATGATCGTCCTGATTATTAACTGAGTAATGAAATGAATTGAGTGATTGATGAGTTAATATGATCGTCCTGATTATTAACTGAGTAATGAAATGAATTGAGTGATTGATGAGTTAATATGATCGTCCTGATTATTAACTGAGTAATGAAATGAATTGAGTGATTGATGAGTTAATATGATCGTCCTGATTATTAACTGAGTAATGAAATGAATTGAGTGATTGATGAGTTAATATGATCGTGTCGATCATAATGAATGATGATGTTTGAGGATTGTTAAATGATGAATGATGAATGAATGACTATTGCCAGAAATTATACCATGGCGTTAGAAGTCTTACAGTTCTTTCTTGCGATTGGCTCGGCATTCGCACGAGTCACACGTGACGCGAAAGTCCAATGATACTAGTCCGATGACGATGATTTCAAATGAGACATGACTTGGAGGGTAGTATTCAAAACCACTCTCCGATACCAACTCTGTAACACCCCAAACTAGGCGGATATTACAGTGTCGTAGATCCCCAACTGGGACCCACTAGGCAAATGAAAATGAATGAATTATACAAGATAAATGTAGTACCGAACTACATTACAGCAATAATTACTCCGATGAGGAGTTTAGTTACAACACACCAGGACAATACCGAATACTAGTGTATTTTATATGAAGATAAAATACACAACACTGAATGAAACGGAGTATTCAAATGAAAGTCTGCAGCGGAAAATAAAGAACAATAACATGAATAACTGAAAGATCGGGGGCCCCTTCTAGTATCACTAGGACTCCTCGACATCAACATGTTATTCCCGTGCGTTTGCCTTTCCATGACCTGAAAAACAAAAATCCCCAAACGGGGTCAGTTACAAAGAACAACAATCCTCAAGGGTTGAAAATACACAATCATGATATATCTGAAATTATGAATTATCCTGTCGAAACATACGCAATCAAACATGCTATATGAATCGACTATCAGTACGGCTCAAAGCAATGGCGCCACACTACGTCCGGGATGGAAATGTGTCCGTGCACAAGCCACCAACGAGTATCGATCGAATACACGTGTGGTCTTGTACCTAATCAGTCTCACGAAGCCATCAACTCGTGTGCACAGTCCAATGTGAGGCCACCAACCAACACACGACTATAATGTGCCCGACATGAAAATCCTACACATACCAACCGGCACGCCAGTATGACCCGGAATGCCACAATATGACAAAAGTGACAACGAAAATGAATAATGACTCACCAAGATTAAATGATGGTGAAATGAATGATAGCTCAATGAAATGATTGGAACCGTCGTTCCTTATGACTGAGGTGATTAATTGACAATGACAAGTTTTGATACGATTAAGACAATGATGAATGAGTTACGATTATGAATGAACAACAACAAAAGGAATGAATATCCTTTTAACCGAGTAAGAATTAACTTACTAAATACCGATGAAGAAAGTCCTTCCACGAACAAATGTCCTAAATGAAGTGTCGGTCGCACGAACAACCTTAATTCAATACAATTACCGACAATCCGATCAATATACGAATCAAACACGAATATAACGAACTCAAAACGTCGATACGATAAAACTAAGTCCATTGAGTCATTAAAACAAACACGTTGCGTCCAAACTCCGATTGTTTACAATCAAACTTCAATATACCAATATCAATTCCCCCAAGAAGTGTTTCAAACCAGTAAAACATCTCCAATACGATCAATAATCCGATATGAATATCCAAAAACGTGATTATAACAACAATTAGTCGAAAATCCCCAATTCCAACTCGATATTCAAGGTGTTCTTGAATAATCCCACAATAATCCAATGAATCCTTATACAAACTCATAATCATATACATATCCCTTCATATAACATGATTATAACGTCCAAAACATCATATCTCAACACAAAATCGAAGTCCAAAGTGTTGAAAGAATTACCTCTTGAAGATACAAGTACTTTAATCCGAAGAACACGCGTTAGATTGATTATCCGGGCTTCACGATCGAAAGGAGATGAAGAAAATCAAACACCCAAATGATTTGTGAAGGAAAAACCCTCCCTCAAGTCTTCTCTCTCGGTTTAAGGTGAAGAAAAGGAAGAAAAATGGGCTGAAATGCTGAAAAAATGAATTTATAGGGGTTGACTACCCTGCCGGACACGGCCCGTGCCGATCGGCACGGTCGTGTCGCACGATTGGCCGACAGGACTCGACCGTGTCACGCTTGACACGGTCGCGGCGCGGAGGGCCTCCCGATGATGACCCGTCCGGCTGACTCGGCATGACTCGGCCGTGCTGCACGACACGGTCGGGCGTGTCGGCACCGCTCGGCTTATCCGGAAGGGTTTGACTCGGCCGTGCTGACGACACGGTCGGGTCACGAGGCGAACACCGGCACTTTCCGGACGAGTACGGCACGGGCCGTGTCGGACGACACGGCCGAAGTTCGTTCGGCGTGATCGCCAAAACTGAAAAATGAGCGGTTGAGCTAAAACGACCATAACTCTCTCGTCCGGACTCCGATTGACTCACCGTTTGAACCATTGGAAAGCTAACTCGATGCTCTATAATATTGCAAAGATTTAGAATTTTTGGAGTTACCAAAAATTAATGGTGATCTAACAAAGTCGAACTCATATGAGGAAAGTTGAAACAATGAACAATAACGATACACCACTCGAAGTTTTTCCGAACGGTGAACACGGTGAATGAATATGATTGGTGAATGATTATAATCGAGTGAATATACACTGGGTGACAATCATCGAATGAAATTACTGCATGATAATGACTGAATTACAACCGGGTATTACAGTTAAAACCACAAATCATAAATAAAATGAAGGATTACAAGTACACGATCGAAGTCTAGCGATAACCCAGTAATAATTCGGACTAAATGAGTCGAATCCCAAGAAATCCCCAAAATTTCCCCAAAATCTCAAAACAAGGGTTTTGGGAATATTTACCTTGATTCGGATGGTGGAAAGTGATTGGGAACTTGAAGAATTCACGTAAGGAATGCACGGTGGTAGTGAATGATGATCTACAGTCGGAATCGGCCCTAACCCCCGCCTGGAATCGCTCAAAGCCGAGAAGGATAGGAAAAGAAGGAAAAATGACGAAGTTGACTGCTGTTGTCCTATTTATATTTAACAGACTTAGCGCACGCTACGCACAAGCATTAGCGTGCGCTAGCGAGGAAACGATGCGCCTACTGTCCTCCCGTTAGCGTACGCAAGCTAACATGGTTAGCGTGCGCTAGTACTGGGGATTAGCGTGCGTTAACGCTGATTAGCGTACGCTGCCTGGTCCAGTACCGAAGTACTGAACCCACTGCCCGAAACTGCTTGAAATCGATAGCGCACGCTACGAATCCCAGGTTAGCGTACGCTAACCACACAATGATAGCGCACGCAAGTAAATCCTGAGTAGCGTGCGCTACTCAGCAAAGCGATTACGCAAGACACCGCTAACCAGCCGCAAAAGTGCCGATAAACGAAGCAAGACCAGAATCCAGAATCATAAACACGTAATAATCAAGATGACAAAGTTGAGCGTTGAAAGGGAATATAATCTCGATCACTAGAGAGTTTGAAATGAAGCAAATAAAGCAAAATTCCCCAAACTTGTGAAAATTACAAAAACGGCCCAAATGCCCGAAAAATCGCGATACATCGACGGATTAACAAACCGAAAGTTCCAGCACGACCAACTCAACCATACAATCTTATACGAACCGAGAAACAACGAAAACGAACAAGTTTTACAAGAATCGAACGCACATGTGACAAGATATAATTCAAAATGAAATTATGCAAAAACATCCTCGAAACTCGACCAGACGGAAAAACTCCAAGAACAAAATAGATTCAGAAATCCAGAACAGTGCTAAGCGAGTTGTCTGAAACGAACATACACCAAAAATAGAAATTAACGAAAATAGAAAACGCGGATATTACATATTTGGGGTTGTTCGGACCCAAATCGGAGCTGATACGATGGGAACTCGATTTTCGGAAAATTCTCATAGGGGTTAGCACACCGAAACTGGGAGAAAATTGGGTCGGGCCGTTTTCTTTATATTTTTTCATAATTTGTCCCTATGGGTTTATAAAATTTGACACGCTTTTATTTGGGGTTGTTCGGATTCGAATCGGAGCTGATGCGATGAGAACTACGTTTTCAGAAAATTCTCATAGTGGTTAGTACATGGAAAATGGGAGAAAATCGAGTCGGACTGTTTCTTCATTTTTCCATAATTTGTCTCTATGGGTTTATAAAATTTGGCATGCTTTTATTTGTGGTTGTTCGGACCTGAATCGGAGCTGATACGATGAGAACTCGATTTTCGGAAAATTCTCATAGGGGTTAGTACACCGAAAATGGGAGAAAATTGAGTCGGTCCATTTTCTTGATATTTTTTCATGATTTGTCCCTATGTGTTTATAAAATTTAACACGCTTTTATTTGGGGTTGTTCGGACCCAAATCGGAGCTGATATGATGAGAACTCGGTTTTCAGAAAATTCTCATATTGGTTAGTACACGGAAAATGGGAGAAAATCGAGTCGGACTGTTTTCTTCATTTTTTTCCACAATTTGTCTTTATGGGTTAATAAAATTTGACACGCTTTTATTTGGGGTTGTTCGGACCCGAATCGGAGCTGATGCGACGAGAACTCGGTTTTCAGAAAATTCTCATAGTGATTAGTACACGGAAAATGGGAGAAAATTGAGTCGGTCCATTTTCTTCATTTTTCCACAATTTGTCCCTATGGGTTTATAAAATTTGACACGCTTTTATTTGGGGTTGTGCGGACCCGAATCGGAGCTGATATGATGAGAACTCGGTTTTCGAAAAATCCTCATAAGGGCTAGTACACCGAAAATGGGAGAAAATTGAGTCGGGCCGTTTTCTTGATATTTTTTCATGATTTGTCCCTATGGGTTTTTAAAATTTGACATGCTTTTATTTTGGGTTGTTCGGATCCGAATCGAGCCGATGCGATGAGAACTCGGTTTTGAAAATTCTCATAGTGGTTAGTACGGAAAATGGGAGAAAATCGAGTCGATTGCTTTCTTCATTTTTCCATAATTTGTCTCTATGGGTTTATAAAATTTGACACGCTTTTATTTGTGGTTGTTCGGACCCGAATCGGAATCGATACGATGAGAACTCGATTTTCGGAAAATTCGATAGGGGTTAGTACAGAAAATGGGAGAAAATTGAGTCGGTCCATTTTCTTGATATTTTTCATGATTTGTCCCTATGTGTTTATAAAATTTGACACGCTTTTATTTGGGGTTGTTCGGACCCGAATTGAGCCGATATGATGAGAACTCGGTTTTGGAAAATCCTCATAAGACCTAAATGGGAGAAAATTGAGTGGGACCGTTTTCTTGATATTGTTTTATGATTTATCCCTATTGGTTTATAAAATTTGACACGCTTTTATTTGGGGTTGTTCGGACCCGAATCGGAGTGATGCGATGAAAACTTCGGTTTTAAAAATTCTCATAGTGGTTAGCACACGGAAAATGGGAGAAAATTGAGTCGATCCATTTTCTTCATTTTTCCACAATTTGTCCCTATGAGTTTATAAAATTTGACACGCTTTTATTTGGGGTTGCGCGGACCGAATCGGAGCCGATATGATGAGAACTTCGGTTTGGAAAATCCTCATAAGGGCTAGTACAGAAAATGGGAGAAAAGCGAGTCGGGCCGTTTTCATGATATTTTTCATGATTTATCCGTATGGGTTTTTAAAATTTGACACGCTTTTATTTGGGGTTGTTCGGATCTCGAATGAGCCGATGCGATGAGAACTCGGTTTTAGAAAATTCTCATAGTGGTTAGTACGGAAAATGGGAGAAAATCGAGTCGGACTGTTTTCTTCATTTTTTTCCACAATTTGTCCTTATGGGTTTGTAAAATTTGACACGCTTTTATTTGGGGTTGTTCGGACCCGAATCGGAGCTGATACGATGAGAACTCCATTTTCGAAAAATTCTCATAGGGGTTAGCACACCGAAAATGGGAGAAAATTGGGTCGGGCCGTTTTCTTGATATTTTTTCATAATTTGTCCCTATGGGTTTATAAAATTTGACACGCTTTTATTTGGGGTTGTTCGGATTCGAATCGGAGCTGATGCGATGAGAAATCGGTTTTCAGAAGATTCTCATAGTGGTTAGTACACGGAAAATGGGAGAAAATCGAGTCGGATTGTTTTCTTCATTTTTCCACAATTTGTCCCTAACGGTTTATAAAATTTGACATGCTTTTATTTGGGGTTGTTCGGACCGAATCGGATCTAATATGATGAGAACTCGATTTTGGAAAATTCTCATAGGGGCTAGTACACCGAAAATGGGAGAAAATTGAGTCGGGCCGTTTTCTTGATATTTTTTCATGATTTGTCCCTATGGGTTTATAAAATTTGACACGCTTTTATTTGGGGTTGTTCGGATTCGAATCGGATCTGATGCGATGAGAACTCGGTTTTCAGAAAATTATCATAGTGGTTAGTACAAGGAAAATGGGAGAAAATCGAGTGAGACTGTTTTCTTCATTTTTTTCATAATTTGTCCCTATGGGTTTGTAAAATTTGACACGCTTTTATTTGGGGTTGTTCGGATCCAAATCGGAGCTGATGCGATGAGAACTTGGTTTTCAGAAAATTCTCATAGTGGTTAGTACACGAAAAATGGGAGAAAATTGAGTCGGTCCATTTTCTTCATTTTTCCACACTTTGTCCCTATGGGTTTATAAAATTTGACACGCTTTTATTTGGGGTTGTGCGGACCCGAATCGGAGCTGATATGATGAGAACTCGGTTTTCGAAAAATCCTCATAAGGGCTAGTACACCGAAAATGGGAGAAAATTGAGTCGGGCCGTTTTCTTGATATTTTTTCATGATTTATCCGTATGGGTTTTTAAAATTTGACACGCTTTTATTTGGGGTTGTTCGGATCTGAATCGGAGCTGATGCGATGAGAACTCGGTTTTTAGAAAATTCTCATAGTGGTTAGTACACGGAAAATGGGAGAAAATCGAGTCGGACTGTTTTCTTCATTTTTTTCCACAATTTGTCCTTATGGGTTTGTAAAATTTGACACGCTTTTATTTGGGGTTGTTCGGACCCGAATCGGAGCTGATACGATGAGAACTCCATTTTCGAAAAATTCTCATAGGGGTTAGCACACCGAAAATGGGAGAAAATTGGGTCGGGCCGTTTTCTTGATATTTTTTCATAATTTGTCCCTATGGGTTTATAAAATTTGACACGCTTTTATTTGGGGTTGTTCGGACCCGAATCGGAGCTGATGCGATGAGAACTCGGTTTTCAGAAAATTCTCATAGTGGTTAGTACACGGAAAATGGGAGAAAATTGAGTCGGTCCATTTTCTTCATTTTTCCACAATTTGTCCCTATGGGTTTATAAAATTTGACACGCTTTTATTTGGGGTTGTGCGGACCCGAATCGGAGCTGATATGATGAGAACTCGGTTTTCGGAAAATCCTCATAAGGGCTAGTATACCGAAAATGGGAGAAAACTGAGTCGGGCCGTTTTCATGATATTTTTTCATGATTTATCCGTATGGGTTTTTAAAATTTGACACGCTTTTATTTGGGGTTGTTCGGATCTGAATCGGAGCTGATGCGATGAGAACTCGGTTTTTAGAAAATTCTCATAGTGGTTAGTACACGGAAAATGGGAGAAAATCGAGTGATGCTTTCTTCATTTTTTTCCACAATTTGTCCTTATGGGTTTGTAAAATTTGACACGCTTTTATTTGGGGTTGTTCGGACCCGAATCGGAGCTGATACGATGAGAACTCCATTTTCGAAAAATTCTCATAGGGGTTAGCACACCGAAAATGGGAGAAAATTGGGTCGGGCCGTTTTCTTGATATTTTTTCATAATTTGTCCCTATGGGTTTATAAAATTTGACACGCTTTTATTTGGGGTTGTTCGGATTCGAATCGGAGCTGATGCGATGAGAACTCGGTTTTCAGAAGATTCTCATAGTGGTTAGTACACCGAAAATGGGAGAAAATCGAGTCGGATTGTTTTCTTTCATTTTTCCACAATTTGTCCCTATGGGTTTATAAAATTTGACATGCTTTTATTTGGGGTTGTTCGGACCCGAATCGGATCTGATACGATGAGAACTCGATTTTCAGAAAATTCTCATAGGGGCTAGTACACCGAAAATGGGAGAAAATTGAGTCGGGCCGTTTTCTTGATATTTTTTCATGATTTGTCCCTATGGCTTTTTAAAATTTGACACGCTTTTATTTGGGGTTGTTCGGACCCGAATCGGAGCTGATATGATGAGAACTCGGTTTTCCGAAAATCCTCATAAGGGTTAGTACACCGGAAATGGAAGAAAATTGAGTCGGACCGTTTTCTTTATATTTTTTCATGATTTGTCCCTATGGGTTTTTAAAATTTGACACGCTTTTATTTGGTGTTGTTCGGATCCGAATCGGAGCTAATGCGATGAGAACTCGGTTTTCAGAAAATTCTCATAGTGAACGTACACGGAAAATGGGAGAAAATCGAGTCAGACTGTTTCTTCATTTTTTTCCATAATTTGTCTCTATGGGTTTATAAAATTTGACACACTTTTATTTGGGGTTGTTCGGACCCGAATCGGAGCTGATACGATGAGAACTCGATTTTCGGAAAATTCTCATAGGGGTTAGCACACCGAAAATGGGAGAAAATTGGGTCGGGCCGTTTTCTTGATATTTTTTCATAATTTGTCCCTATGGGTTTATAAAATTTGACACGCTTTTATTTGGTGTTGTTCGGATTCGAATCGGAGCTGATGCGATGAGAAATCGGTTTTCAGAAAATTCTCATAGTGGTTAGTACACGGAAAATGGGAGAAAATCGAGTCGGATTGTTTTCTTCATTTTTCCACAATTTGTCCCTAACGGTTTATAAAATTTGACATGCTTTTATTTGGGGTTGTTCGGACCCGAATCGGATCTAATATGATGAGAACTCGATTTTCGGAAAATTCTCATAGGGGCTAGTACACCGAAAATGGGAGAAAATTGAGTCGGGCCGTTTTCTTGATATTTTTTCATGATTTGTCCCTATGGGTTTATAAAATTTGACACGCTTTTATTTGGGGTTGTTCGGATTCGAATCGGATCTGATGCGATGAGAACTCGGTTTTCAGAAAATTATCATAGTGGTTAGTACAAGGAAAATGGGAGAAAATCGAGTGAGACTGTTTTCTTCATTTTTTTCATAATTTGTCCCTATGGGTTTGTAAAATTTGACACGCTTTTATTTGGGGTTGTTCGGATCCAAATCGGAGCTGATGCGATGAGAACTTGGTTTTCAGAAAATTCTCATAGTGGTTAGTACACGAAAAATGGGAGAAAATTGAGTCGGTCCATTTTCTTCATTTTTCCACACTTTGTCCCTATGGGTTTATAAAATTTGACACGCTTTTATTTGGGGTTGTGCGGACCCGAATCGGAGCTGATATGATGAGAACTCGGTTTTCGAAAAATCCTCATAAGGGCTAGTACACCGAAAATGGGAGAAAATTGAGTCGGGCCGTTTTCTTGATATTTTTTCATGATTTGTCCCTATGGGTTTTTAAAATTTGACATGCTTTTATTTTGGGTTGTTCGGATCCGAATCGGAGCTGATGCGATGAGAACTCGGTTTTCAGAAAATTCTCATAGTGGTTAGTACACGGAAAATGGGAGAAAATCGAGTCAGACTGTTTCTTCATTTTTCCATAATTTGTCTCTATGGGTTTATAAAATTTGACACGCTTTTATTTGTGGTTGTTCGGACCGAATCGAATCGATACGATGAGAACTCGATTTTCGGAAAATTCTGATAGGGGTTAGTACACCGAAAATGGGAGAAAATTGAGTCGGTCCATTTTCTTGATATTTTTTCATGATTTGTCCCTATGTGTTTATAAAATTTGACACGCTTTTATTTGGGGTTGTTCGGACCCGAATTGGAGCTGATATGATGAGAACTCGGTTTTTGGAAAATCCTCATAAGACCGGAAATGGGAGAAAATTGAGTGGGACCGTTTTCTTGATATTGTTTTATGATTTATCCCTATTGGTTTATAAAATTTGACACGCTTTTATTTGGGGTTGTTCGGACCCGAATCGAGTGATGCGATGAAAACTTCGGTTTTAGAAAATTCTCATAGTGGTTAGCACACGGAAAATGGGAGAAAATTTAGTCGATCCATTTTCTTCATTTTTCCACAATTTGTCCCTATGAGTTTATAAAATTTGACACGCTTTTATTTGGGGTTGCGCGGACCCGAATCGGAGCTGATATGATGAGAACTTCGGTTTGGAAAATCCTCATAAGGGCTAGTACACCGAAAATGGGAGAAAACTGAGTCGGGCCGTTTTCATGATATTTTTTCATGATTTATCCGTATGGGTTTTTAAAATTTGACACGCTTTTATTTGGGGTTGTTCGGATCTGAATCGGAGCTGATGCGATGAGAACTCGGTTTTTAGAAAATTCTCATAGTGGTTAGTACACGGAAAATGGGAGAAAATCGAGTCGGACTGTTTTCTTCATTTTTTTCCACAATTTGTCCTTATGGGTTTGTAAAATTTGACACGCTTTTATTTGGGGTTGTTCGGACCCGAATCGGAGCTGATACGATGAGAACTCCATTTTCGAAAAATTCTCATAGGGGTTAGCACACCGAAAATGGGAGAAAATTGGGTCGGGCCGTTTTCTTGATATTTTTTCATAATTTGTCCCTATGGGTTTATAAAATTTGACACGCTTTTATTTGGGGTTGTTCGGATTCGAATCGGAGCTGATGCGATGAGAAATCGGTTTTCAGAAGATTCTCATAGTGGTTAGTACACGGAAAATGGGAGAAAATCGAGTCGGATTGTTTTCTTCATTTTTCCACAATTTGTCCCTAACGGTTTATAAAATTTGACATGCTTTTATTTGGGGTTGTTCGGACCCGAATCGGATCTAATATGATGAGAACTCGATTTTCGGAAAATTCTCATAGGGGCTAGTACACCGAAAATGGGAGAAAATTGAGTCGGGCCGTTTTCTTGATATTTTTTCATGATTTGTCCCTATGGGTTTATAAAATTTGACACGCTTTTATTTGGGGTTGTTCGGATTCGAATCGGATCTGATGCGATGAGAACTCGGTTTTCAGAAAATTATCATAGTGGTTAGTACAAGGAAAATGGGAGAAAATCGAGTGAGACTGTTTTCTTCATTTTTTTCATAATTTGTCCCTATGGGTTTGTAAAATTTGACACGCTTTTATTTGGGGTTGTTCGGATCCAAATCGGAGCTGATGCGATGAGAACTTGGTTTTCAGAAAATTCTCATAGTGGTTAGTACACGAAAAATGGGAGAAAATTGAGTCGGTCCATTTTCTTCATTTTTCCACACTTTGTCCCTATGGGTTTATAAAATTTGACACGCTTTTATTTGGGGTTGTGCGGACCGAATCGGAGTGATATGATGAGAACTCGGTTTGAAAAATCCTCATAAGGGCTAGTACAGAAAATGGGAGAAAATTGAGTCGGGCCGTTTTCTTGATATTTTTCATGATTTATCCGTATGGGTTTTTAAAATTTGACACGCTTTTATTTGGGGTTGTTCGGATCTGAATCGGAGCTGATGCGATGAGAACTCGGTTTTTAGAAAATTCTCATAGTGGTTAGTACACGGAAAATGGGAGAAAATCGAGTCGGACTGTTTTCTTCATTTTTTTCCACAATTTGTCCTTATGGGTTTGTAAAATTTGACACGCTTTTATTTGGGGTTATTCGGACCCGAATCGGAGCTGATACGATGAGAACTCCATTTTCGAAAAATTCTCATAGGGGTTAGCACACCGAAAATGGGAGAAAATTGGGTCGGGCCGTTTTCTTGATATTTTTTCATAATTTGTCCCTATGGGTTTATAAAATTTGACACGCTTTTATTTGGGGTTGTTCGGACCCGAATCGGAGCTGATGCGATGAGAACTCGGTTTTCAGAAAATTCTCATAGTGGTTAGTACACGGAAAATGGGAGAAAATTGAGTCGGTCCATTTTCTTCATTTTTCCACAATTTGTCCCTATGGGTTTATAAAATTTGACACGCTTTTATTTGGGGTTGTGCGGACCCGAATCGGAGCTGATATGATGAGAACTCGGTTTTCGGAAAATCCTCATAAGGGCTAGTACACCGAAAATGGGAGAAAACTGAGTCGGGCCGTTTTCATGATATTTTTTCATGATTTATCCGTATGGGTTTTTAAAATTTGACACGCTTTTATTTGGGGTTGTTCGGATCTGAATCGGAGCTGATGCGATGAGAACTCGGTTTTTAGAAAATTCTCATAGTGGTTAGTACACGGAAAATGGGAGAAAATCGAGTCGGACTGTTTTCTTCATTTTTTTCCACAATTTGTCCTTATGGGTTTGTAAAATTTGACACGCTTTTATTTGGGGTTGTTCGGACCCGAATCGGAGCTGATACGATGAGAACTCCATTTTCGAAAAATTCTCATAGGGGTTAGCACACCGAAAATGGGAGAAAATTGGGTCGGGCCGTTTTCTTGATATTTTTTCATAATTTGTCCCTATGGGTTTATAAAATTTGACACGCTTTTATTTGGGGTTGTTCGGATTCGAATCGGAGCTGATGCGATGAGAACTCGGTTTTCAGAAGATTCTCATAGTGGTTAGTACACCGAAAATGGGAGAAAATCGAGTCGGATTGTTTTCTTTCATTTTTCCACAATTTGTCCCTATGGGTTTATAAAATTTGACATGCTTTTATTTGGGGTTGTTCGGACCGAATCGGATCTCGATACGATGAGAACTCGATTTTGAGAAAATTCTCATAGGGGCTAGTACAGAAAATGGGAGAAAATTGAGTCGGGCCGTTTTCTTGATATTTTTCATGATTTGTCCCTATGGCTTTTTAAAATTTGACACGCTTTTATTTGGGGTTGTTCGGACCGAATCGAGTGATATGATGAGAACTCGGTTTTAGAAAATCCTCATAAGGGTTAGTACACCGGAAATGGAAGAAAATTGAGTCGGACCGTTTTCTTTATATTTTTTCATGATTTGTCCCTATGGGTTTTTAAAATTTGACACGCTTTTATTTGGTGTTGTTCGGATCCGAATCGGAGCTAATGCGATGAGAACTCGGTTTTCAGAAAATTCTCATAGTGAACGTACACGGAAAATGGGAGAAAATCGAGTCAGACTGTTTCTTCATTTTTTTCCATAATTTGTCTCTATGGGTTTATAAAATTTGACACACTTTTATTTGGGGTTGTTCGGACCCGAATCGGAGCTGATACGATGAGAACTCGATTTTCGGAAAATTCTCATAGGGGTTAGCACACCGAAAATGGGAGAAAATTGGGTCGGGCCGTTTTCTTGATATTTTTTCATAATTTGTCCCTATGGGTTTATAAAATTTGACACGCTTTTATTTGGTGTTGTTCGGATTCGAATCGGAGCTGATGCGATGAGAAATCGGTTTTCAGAAAATTCTCATAGTGGTTAGTACACGGAAAATGGGAGAAAATCGAGTCGGATTGTTTTCTTCATTTTTCCACAATTTGTCCCTAACGGTTTATAAAATTTGACATGCTTTTATTTGGGGTTGTTCGGACCCGAATCGGATCTAATATGATGAGAACTCGATTTTCGGAAAATTCTCATAGGGGCTAGTACACCGAAAATGGGAGAAAATTGAGTCGGGCCGTTTTCTTGATATTTTTTCATGATTTGTCCCTATGGGTTTATAAAATTTGACACGCTTTTATTTGGGGTTGTTCGGATTCGAATCGGATCTGATGCGATGAGAACTCGGTTTTCAGAAAATTATCATAGTGGTTAGTACAAGGAAAATGGGAGAAAATCGAGTGAGACTGTTTTCTTCATTTTTTTCATAATTTGTCCCTATGGGTTTGTAAAATTTGACACGCTTTTATTTGGGGTTGTTCGGATCCAAATCGGAGCTGATGCGATGAGAACTTGGTTTTCAGAAAATT
This sequence comes from Orobanche coerulescens, assembly GCA_033398695.1. Taxonomy (NCBI): domain Eukaryota; kingdom Viridiplantae; phylum Streptophyta; class Magnoliopsida; order Lamiales; family Orobanchaceae; genus Orobanche; species Orobanche coerulescens. Next base: position 39,833 of record JAWKAU010000352.1, on the reverse strand, counting down.
CTCATAGTGGTTAGTACACGAAAAATGGGAGAAAATTGAGTCGGTCCATTTTCTTCATTTTTCCACACTTTGTCCCTATGGGTTTATAAAATTTGACACGCTTTTATTTGGGGTTGTGCGGACCCGAATCGGAGCTGATATGATGAGAACTCGGTTTTCGAAAAATCCTCATAAGTGCTATTTCACAGAAAAAGTGAGATAATTGAGTCGGGCCGTTTTCTTGATATTTTTTCATGATTTGTCCCTATGGGTTTTTAAAATTTGACATGCTTTTATTTTGGGTTGTTCGGATCCGAATCGGAGCTGATGCGATGAGAACTCGGTTTTCAGAAAATTCTCATAGTGGTTAGTACACGGAAAATGGGAGAAAATCGAGTCAGACTGTTTCTTCATTTTTCCATAATTTGTCTCTATGGGTTTATAAAATTTGACACGCTTTTATTTGTGGTTGTTCGGACCCGAATCGGAACTGATACGATGAGAACTCGATTTTCGGAAAATTCTGATAGGGGTTAGTACACCGAAAATGGGAGAAAATTGAGTCGGTCCATTTTCTTGATATTTTTTCATGATTTGTCCCTATGTGTTTATAAAATTTGACACGCTTTTATTTGGGGTTGTTCGGACCCGAATTGGAGCTGATATGATGAGAACTCGGTTTTTGGAAAATCCTCATAAGACCGGAAATGGGAGAAAATTGAGTGGGACCGTTTTCTTGATATTGTTTTATGATTTATCCCTATTGGTTTATAAAATTTGACACGCTTTTATTTGGGGTTGTTCGGACCCGAATCGGAGCTGATGCGATGAAAACTCGGTTTTCAGAAAATTCTCATAGTGGTTAGCACACGGAAAATGGGAGAAAATTGAGTCGATCCATTTTCTTCATTTTTCCACAATTTGTCCCTATGAGTTTATAAAATTTGACACGCTTTTATTTGGGGTTGCGCGGACCCGAATCGGAGCTGATATGATGAGAACTCGGTTTTCGGAAAATCCTCATAAGGGCTAGTACACCGAAAATGGGAGAAAACTGAGTCGGGCCGTTTTCATGATATTTTTTCATGATTTATCCGTATGGGTTTTTAAAATTTGACACGCTTTTATTTGGGGTTGTTCGGATCTGAATCGGAGCTGATGCGATGAGAACTCGGTTTTTAGAAAATTCTCATAGTGGTTAGTACACGGAAAATGGGAGAAAATCGAGTCGGACTGTTTTCTTCATTTTTTTCCACAATTTGTCCTTATGGGTTTGTAAAATTTGACACGCTTTTATTTGGGGTTGTTCGGACCCGAATCGGAGCTGATACGATGAGAACTCCATTTTCGAAAAATTCTCATAGGGGTTAGCACACCGAAAATGGGAGAAAATTGGGTCGGGCCGTTTTCTTGATATTTTTTCATAATTTGTCCCTATGGGTTTATAAAATTTGACACGCTTTTATTTGGGGTTGTTCGGATTCGAATCGGAGCTGATGCGATGAGAAATCGGTTTTCAGAAGATTCTCATAGTGGTTAGTACACGGAAAATGGGAGAAAATCGAGTCGGATTGTTTTCTTCATTTTTCCACAATTTGTCCCTAACGGTTTATAAAATTTGACATGCTTTTATTTGGGGTTGTTCGGACCCGAATCGGATCTAATATGATGAGAACTCGATTTTCGGAAAATTCTCATAGGGGCTAGTACACCGAAAATGGGAGAAAATTGAGTCGGGCCGTTTTCTTGATATTTTTTCATGATTTGTCCCTATGGGTTTATAAAATTTGACACGCTTTTATTTGGGGTTGTTCGGATTCGAATCGGATCTGATGCGATGAGAACTCGGTTTTCAGAAAATTATCATAGTGGTTAGTACAAGGAAAATGGGAGAAAATCGAGTGAGACTGTTTTCTTCAATTTTTTCATAATTTGTCCCTATGGGTTTGTAAAATTTGACACGCTTTTATTTGGGGTTGTTCGGATCCAAATCGGAGCTGATGCGATGAGAACTTGGTTTTCAGAAAATTCTCATAGTGGTTAGTACACGAAAAATGGGAGAAAATTGAGTCGGTCCATTTTCTTCATTTTTCCACACTTTGTCCCTATGGGTTTATAAAATTTGACACGCTTTTATTTGGGGTTGTGCGGACCGAATCGGGTGATATGATGAGAACTCGGTTTTGAAAAATCCTCATAAGGGCTAGTACACGAAAATGGGAGAAAATTGAGTCGGGCCGTTTTCTTGATATTTTTCATGATTTGTCCCTATGGGTTTTAAAATTTGACATGCTTTTATTTTGGGTTGTTCGGATCCGAATCGGAGCCGATGCGATGAGAACTCGGTTTTGAGAAAATTCTCATAGTGGTTAGTACGGAAAATGGGAGAAAATCGAGTCGATTGCTTTCTTCATTTTTCCATAATTTGTCTCTATGGGTTTATAAAATTTGACACGCTTTTATTTGTGGTTGTTCGGACCGAATCGGGCCCGATACGATAAGAACTCGATTTTCGGAAAATTCGATAGGGGTTAGTACAGAAAATGGGAGAAAATTGAGTCGGTCCATTTTCTTGATATTTTTCATGATTTGTCCCTATGTGTTTATAAAATTTGACACGCTTTTATTTGGGGTTGTTCGGACCCGAATTGAGTGATATGATGAGAACTTCGGTTTTGGAAAATCCTCATAAGACCAGGAAATGGGAGAAAATTGAGTGGGACCGTTTTCTTGATATTGTTTTATGATTTATCCCTATTGGTTTATAAAATTTGACACGCTTTTATTTGGGGTTGTTCGGACCGAATCGGGTGATGCGATGAAAACTTCGGTTTTAAAAATTCTCATAGTGGTTAGCACACGGAAAATGGGAGAAAATTGAGTCGATCCATTTTCTTCATTTTTCCACAATTTGTCACTATGAGTTTATAATATTTGACACGCTTTTATTTGGGGTTGCGCGGACCGAATCGGAGTGATATGATGAGAACTTCGGTTTGGAAAATCCTCATAAGGGCTAGTACAGAAAATGGGAGAAAGCCGAGTCGGGCCGTTTTCATGATATTTTTTCATGATTTATCCGTATGGGTTTTTAAAATTTGACACGCTTTTATTTGGGGTTGTTCGGATCTGAATCGGAGCTGATGCGATGAGAACTCGGTTTTTAGAAAATTCTCATAGTGGTTAGTACACGGAAAATGGGAGAAAATCGAGTCGGACTGTTTTCTTCATTTTTCCACAAGTTGTCCTTATGGGTTTGTAAAATTTGACACGCTTTTATTTGGGGTTGTTCGGACCGAATCGGGTGATACGATGAGAACTCCATTTTCGAAAAATTCTCATAGGGGTTAGCACACCGAAAATGGGAGAAAATTGGGTCGGGCCGTTTTCTTGATATTTTTTCATAATTTGTCCCTATGGGTTTATAAAATTTAACACGCTTTTATTTGGGGTTGTTCGGATTCGAATCGGAGCTGATGCGATGAGAACTCGGTTTTCAGAAGATTCTCATAGTGGTTAGTACACCGAAAATGGGAGAAAATCGAGACGGATTGTTTTCTTTCAATTTTCCACAATTTGTCCCTATGGGTTTATAAAATTTGACATGCTTTTATTTGGGGTTGTTCGGACCGAATCGGATCCGATACGATGAGAACTCGATTTTGAAAAATTCTCATAGGGGCTAGTACACCAAAAATGGGAGAAAATTGAGTCGGGCCGTTTTCTTGATATTTTTCATGATTTGTCCCTATGGCTTTTTAAAATTTGACACGCTTTTATTTGGGGTTGTTCGGACCGAATCGGAGTGATATGATGAGAACTCGGTTTTAGAAAATCCTCATAAGGGTTAGTACAGGAAATGGAAGAAAATTGAGTCGGACCGTTTTCTTTATATTTTTCATGATTTGTCCCTATGGGTTTTTAAAATTTGACACGCTTTTATTTGGTGTTGTTCGGATCCGAATCGGAGCTAATGCGATGAGAACTCGGTTTTCAGAAAATTCTCATAGTGAACGTACACCGAAAATGGGAGAAAATCGAGTCGACTGTTTCTTCATTTTTTCCATAATTTGTCTCTATGGGTTTATAAAATTTGACACACTTTTATTTGGGGTTGTTCGGACCGAATCGGAGTAATACGATGAGAACTCGATTTTCGGAAAATTCTCATAGGGGTTAGCACACCGAAAATGGGAGAAAATTGGGTCGGGCCGTTTTCTTGATATTTTTTCATAATTTGTCCCTATGGGTTTATAAAATTTGACACGCTTTTATTTGGGGTTGTTCGGATTCGAATCGGAGCTGATGCGATGAGAAATCGGTTTTCAGAAAATTCTCATAGTGGTTAGTACACGGAAAATGGGAGAAAATCGAGTCGGATTGTTTTCTTCATTTTTCCACAATTTGTCCCTAACGGTTTATAAAATTTGACATGCTTTTATTTGGGGTTGTTCGGACCCGAATCGGATCTAATATGATGAGAACTCGATTTTCGGAAAATTCTCATAGGGGCTAGTACACCGAAAATGGGAGAAAATTGAGTCGGGCCGTTTTCTTGATATTTTTTCATGAGTTGTCCCTATGGGTTTATAAAATTTGACACGCTTTTATTTGGGGTTGTTCGGATTCGAATCGGATCTGATGCGATGAGAACTCGGTTTTCAGAAAATTATCATAGTGGTTAGTACAAGGAAAATGGGAGAAAATCGAGTGAGACTGTTTTCTTCATTTTTTTCATAATTTGTCCCTATGGGTTTGTAAAATTTGACACGCTTTTATTTGGGGTTGTTCGGATCCAAATCGGAGCTGATGCGATGAGAACTTGGTTTTCAGAAAATTCTCATAGTGGTTAGTACACGAAAAATGGGAGAAAATTGAGTCGGTCCATTTTCTTCATTTTTCCACACTTTGTCCCTATGGGTTTATAAAATTTGACACGCTTTTATTTGGGGTTGTGCGGACCCGAATCGGGTGATATGATGAGAACTTCGGTTTTCGAAAAATCCTCATAAGGGCTAGTACAGAAAATGGGAGAAAATTGAGTCGGGCCGTTTTCTTGATATTTTTCATGATTTGTCCCTATGGGTTTTAAAATTTGACATGCTTTTATTTTGGGTTGTTCGGATCCGAATCGAGTGATGCGATGAGAACTTCGGTTTTGAGAAAATTCTCATAGTGGTTAGTACACGGAAAATGGGAGAAAATCGAGTCGACTGTTTCTTCATTTTTCCAGAAGTTGTCTCTATGGGTTTATAAAATTTGACACGCTTTTATTTGTGGTTGTTCGGACCGAATCGGGCCGATACGATGAGAACTCGATTTTCGGAAAATTCGATAGGGGTTAGTACAGAAAATGGGAGAAAATTGAGTCGGTCCATTTTCTTGATATTTTTCATGATTTGTCCCTATGTGTTTATAAAATTTGACACGCTTTTATTTGGGGTTGTTCGGACCAATTGAGTGATATGATGAGAACTCGGTTTTGGAAAATCCTCATAAGACCAGGAAATGGGAGAAAATTGAGTGGGACCGTTTTCTTGATATTGTTTTATGATTTATCCCTATTGGTTTATAAAATTTGACACGCTTTTATTTGGGGTTGTTCGGACCCGAATCGAGCTGATGCAATGAAAACTCGGTTTTCAGAAAATTCTCATAGTGGTTAGCACACGGAAAATGGGAGAAAATTGAGTCGATCCATTTTCTTCATTTTTACACAATTTGTCCCTATGAGTTTATGAAAGTTGACACGCTTTTATTTGGGGTTGCGCGGACCGAATCGGAGTGATATGATGAGAACTCGGTTTCGGAAAATCCTCATAAGGGCTAGTACACCGAAAATGGGAGAAAACTGAGTCGCGCCGTTTTCATGATATTTTTTCATGATTTATCCGTATGGGTTTTTAAAATTTGACACGCTTTTATTGGGGGTTGTTCGGATCCGAATCGGAGCTGATGCGATGAGAACTCGGTTTTTAGAAAATTCTCATAGTGGTTAGTACACGGAAAATGGGAGAAAATCGAGTCAGACTGTTTCTTCATTTTTCCATAATTTGTCTCTATGGGTTTATAAAATTTGACACGCTTTTATTTGGGGTTGTTCGGACCCGAATCGGGTGATACGATGAGAACTCGATTTTGAAAAATTCTCATAGGGGTTAGCACAGAAAATGGGAGAAAATTGGGTCGGGCCGTTTTCTTGATATTTTTTCATAATTTTCCCCTATGGGTTTATAAAATTTGACAACGCTTTTATTTGGGGTTGTTCGGATTCGAATCGGAGCTGATGCGATGAGAACTCGGTTTTCAGAAGATTCTCATAGTGGTTAGTACACGGAAAATGGGAGAAAATCGAGTCGGATTGTTTTCTTCATTTTTCCACAATTTGTCCCTATGGGTTTATAAAATTTGACATGCTTTTATTTGGGGTTGTTCGGACCCGAATCGGATCTGATACGATGAGAACTCGATTTTCGGAAAATTCTCATAGGGGCTAGTACACCGAAAATGGGAGAAAATTGAGTCGGGCCGTTTTCTTGATATTTTTTCATGATTTGTCCCTATGGGTTTTTAAAATTTGACACGCTTTTATTTGGGGTTGTTCGGACCCGAATCGGAGCTGATATGATGAGAACCGGTTTGGAAAATCCTCATAAGGGTTAGTACACCGGAAATGGGAGAAAATTGAGTCGGACCGTTTTCTTGATATTTCTTCATGATTTGTCCCTATGGGTTTTTAAAATTTGACACGCTTTTATTTGGTGTTGTTCGGATCCGAATCGGAGCTGATGCGATGAGAACTCGGTTTTCAAAAAATCCTCATAAGAGCTAGTACACCGAAAATGGGAGAAAATTTAGTCGGGCCGTTTTCTTGATATTTTTCATGATTTGTCCCTATGGGTTTTAAAATTTGACACGCTTTTATTTGGGGTTGCGCGGACCCGAATCGGAGTGATATGATGAGAACTCGGTTTGGAAAATCCTCATAAGGGCTAGTACAGAAAATGGGAGAAAGCCGAGTCGCGCCGTTTTCATGATATTTTTCATGATTTATCCGTATGGCTTTTTAAAATTTGACACGCTTTTATTGGGGGTTGTTCGGATCCGAATCGGGTGATGCGATGAGAACTCGGTTTTTAGAAAATTCTCATAGTGGTTAGTACACGGAAAATGGGAGAAAATCGAGTCAGACTGTTTCTTTATTTTTCCATAATTTGTCTCTATGTGTTTATAAAATTTGACACGCTTTTATTTGGGGTTGTTCGGACCAGAATCGGAGTAATACGATGAGAACTCGATTTTGAAAAATTCTCATAGGGGTTAGCACAGAAAATGGGAGAAAATTGGGTCGGGCCGTTTTCTTGATATTTTTTCATAATTTGTCCCTATGGGTTTATAAAATTTGACACGCTTTTATTTGGGGTTGTTCGGATTCGAATCGGAGCTGATGCGATGAGAACTCGGTTTTCAGAAGATTCTCATAGTGGTTAGTACACGGAAAATGGGAGAAAATCGAGTCGGATTGTTTTCTTCATTTTTCCACAATTTGTCCCTATGGGTTTATAAAATTTGACATGCTTTTATTTGGGGTTGTTCGTACCCGAATCGGATCTGATACGATGAGAACTCGATTTTCGGAAAATTCTCATAGGGGCTAGTACACCGAAAATGGGAGAAAATTTAGTCGGGCCGTTTTCTTGATATTTTTTCATGATTTGTCCCTATGGGTTTTTAAAATTTGACACGCTTTTATTTGGGGTTGTTCGGACCCGAATCGGAGCTGATATGATGAGAACTCGGTTTTCGGAAAATCCTCATAAGGGTTAGTACACCGGAAATGGGAGAAAATTGAGTCGGACCGTTTTCTTGATATTTTTTCATGATTTGTCCCTATGGGTTTTTAAAATTTGACACGCTTTTATTTGGTGTTGTTCGGATCCGAATCGGGTGATGCGATGAGAACTTCGGTTTTGAAAATTCTCATAGTGGTTAGTACACGGAAAATGGGAGAAAATCGAGTGAGACTGTTTCTTCATTTTTTCCATAATTTGTCTCTATGGGTTTATAAAATTTGACACGCTTTTATTTGGGGTTGTTCGGACCCGAATCGGAGCTGATACGATGAGAACTCGATTTTCGGAAAATTCTCATAGGGGTTAGCACACCGAAAATGGGAGAAAATTGGGTCGGGCCGTTTTCTTGATATTTTTTTATAATTTGTCCCTATGGGTTTATAAAATTTGACACGTTTTTATTTGGGGTTGTTCGGATTCGAATCGGAGCTGATGCGATGAGAAATCGGTTTTCAGAAAATTCTCATAGTGGTTAGTACACGGAAAATGGGAGAAAATCGAGTCGGATTGTTTTCTTCATTTTTCCACAATTTGTCCCTAATGGTTTATAAAATTTGACACGCTTTTATTTGGGATTGTTCGGACCCGAATCGGATCTAATACGATGAGAACTCGATTTTCGGAAAATTCTCATAGGGGCTAGTACACTGAAAATGGGAGAAAATTGAGTCGGGCCGTTTTCTTGATATTTTTTCATGATTTGTCCCTATGGGTTTATAAAATTTGACACGCTTTTATTTGGGGTTGTTCGGATTCGAATCGGATCTGATGCGATGAGAACTCGGTTTTCAGAAAATTATCATAGTGGTTAGTACAAGGAAAATGGGAGAAAATCGAGTGAGACTGTTTTCTTCATTTTTTTCATAATTTGTCCCTATGGGTTTGTAAAATTTGACACGCTTTTATTTGGGGTTGTTCGGATCCAAATCGGAGCTGATGCGATGAGAACTTGGTTTTCAGAAAATTCTCATAGTGGTTAGTACACGAAAAATGGGAGAAAATTGAGTCGGTCCATTTTCTTCATTTTTCCACACTTTGTCCCTATGGGTTTATAAAATTTGACACGCTTTTATTTGGGGTTGTGCGGACCCGAATCGGAGCTGATATGATGAGAACTCGGTTTTCGAAAAATCCTCATAAGGGCTAGTACACCGAAAATGGGAGAAAATTGAGTCGGGCCGTTTTCTTGATATTTTTTCATGATTTGTCCCTATGGGTTTTTAAAATTTGACATGCTTTTATTTTGGGTTGTTCGGATCCAAATCGGAGCTGATGCGATGAGAACTTGGTTTTCAGAAAATTCTCATAGTGGTTAGTACACGAAAAATGGGAGAAAATTGAGTCGGTCCATTTTCTTCATTTTTCCACACTTTGTCCCTATGGGTTTATAAAATTTGACACGCTTTTATTTGGGGTTGTGCGGACCCGAATCGGAGCTGATATGATGAGAACTCGGTTTTCGAAAAATCCTCATAAGGGCTAGTACACCGAAAATGGGAGAAAATTGAGTCGGGCCGTTTTCTTGATATTTTTTCATGATTTATCCGTATGGGTTTTTAAAATTTGACACGCTTTTATTTGGGGTTGTTCGGATCTGAATCGGAGCTGATGCGATGAGAACTCGGTTTTTAGAAAATTCTCATAGTGGTTAGTACACGGAAAATGGGAGAAAATCGAGTCGGACTGTTTTCTTCATTTTTTTCCACAATTTGTCCTTATGGGTTTGTAAAATTTGACACGCTTTTATTTGGGGTTGTTCGGACCCGAATCGGAGCTGATACGATGAGAACTCCATTTTCGAAAAATTCTCATAGGGGTTAGCACACCGAAAATGGGAGAAAATTGGGTCGGGCCGTTTTCTTGATATTTTTTCATAATTTGTCCCTATGGGTTTGTAAAATTTGACACGCTTTTATTTGGGGTTGTTCGGACCCGAATCGGAGCTGATACGATGAGAACTCGGTTTTCAGAAAATTCTCATAGTGGTTAGTACACGGAAAATGGGAGAAAATTGAGTCGGTCCATTTTCTTCATTTTTCCACAATTTGTCCCTATGGGTTTATAAAATTTGACACGCTTTTATTTGGGGTTGTGCGGACCCGAATCGGAGCTGATATGATGAGAACTTCGGTTTTCGGAAAATCCTCATAAGGGCTAGTACAGAAAATGGGAGAAAGCCGAGTCGGGCCGTTTTCATGATATTTTTCATGATTTATCCGTATGGGTTTTTAAAATTTGACACGCTTTTATTTGGGGTTGTTCGGATCGAATCGGAGTGATGCGATGAGAACTCGGTTTTAGAAAATTCTCATAGTGGTTAGTACACGGAAAATGGGAGAAAATCGAGTGAATTGTTTTCTTCATATTTTTCCACAAATTGTCCAGATTGGTTTGTAAAAATTGACACGCTTTTATTTGGGGTTGTTCGGACCCGAATCGGAGTGATACGATGAGAACTCCATTTTCGAAAAATTCTCATAGGGGTTAGCACACCGAAAATGGGAGAAAATTGGTCGGGCCGTTTCTTGATATTTTTCATAATTTGTCCCTATGGGTTATAAAATTTGACACGCTTTTATTTGGGGTTTTTCGGATTCGAATCGGAGCCGATGCGATGAGAACTCGGTTTGGAAGATTCTCATAGTGGTTAGTACAGAAAATGGGAGAAAATCGAGTCGGATTGTTTTCTTTCATTTTTCCACAATTTGTCCCTATGGGTTTATAAAATTTGACATGCTTTTATTTGGGGTTGTTCGGACCCGAATCGGATACGATACGATGAGAACTCGATTTTGAGAAAATTCTCATAGGGGCTAGTACACCGAAAAAGGGAGAAAATTGACTCGGGACGTTTTCTTGATATTTTTTCATGATTTGTCCCTATGGCTTTTTAAAATTTGACACGCTTTTATTTGGGGTTGTTCGGACCCGAATCGGAGCTGATATGATGAGAACTCGGTTTTCCGAAAATCCTCATAAGGGTTAGTACACCGGAAATGGAAGAAAATTGAGTCGGACCGTTTTCTTTATATTTTTTCATGATTTGTCCCTATGGGTTTTTAAAATTTGACACGCTTTTATTTGGTGTTGTTCGGATCCGAATCGGAGCTAATGCGATGAGAACTCGGTTTTCAGAAAATTCTCATAGTGAACGTACACGGAAAATGGGAGAAAATCGAATCGGATTGTTTTCTTCATTTTTCCACAATTTGTCCCTAACGGTTTATAAAATTTGACATGCTTTTATTTGGGGTTGTTCGGACCCGAATCGGATCTAATATGATGAGAACTCGATTTTCGGAAAATTCTCATAGGGGCTAGTACACCGAAAATGGGAGAAAATTGAGTCGGGCCGTTTTCTTGATATTTTTTCATGATTTGTCCCTATGGGTTTATAAAATTTGACACGCTTTTATTTGGGGTTGTTCGGATTCGAATCGGATCTGATGCGATGAGAACTCGGTTTTCAGAAAATTATCATAGTGGTTAGTACAAGGAAAATGGGAGAAAATCGAGTGAGACTGTTTTCTTCATTTTTTTCATAATTTGTCCCTATGGGTTTGTAAAATTTGACACGCTTTTATTTGGGGTTGTTCGGATCCAAATCGGAGCTGATGCGATGAGAACTTGGTTTTCAGAAAATTCTCATAGTGGTTAGTACACGAAAAATGGGAGAAAATTGAGTCGGTCCATTTTCTTCATTTTTCCACACTTTGTCCCTATGGGTTTATAAAATTTGACACGCTTTTATTTGGGGTTGTGCGGACCGAATCGGAGCTGATATGATGAGAACTCTGTTTTCGAAAAATCCTCATAAGGGCTAGTACACCGAAAATGGGAGAAAATTGAGTCGGGCCGTTTTCTTGATATTTTTTCATGATTTGTCCCTATGGGTTTTTAAAATTTGACATGCTTTTATTTTGGGTTGTTCGGATCCGAATCGGAGTGATGCGATGAGAACTCGGTTTTGAAAATTCTCATAGTGGTTAGTACGGAAAATGGGAGAAAATCGAGTCGATTGTTTCTTCATTTTTCCATAATTTGTCTCTATGGGTTTATAAAATTTGACACGCTTTTATTTGTGGTTGTTCGGACCGAATCGGAATCGATACGATGAGAACTCGATTTTCGGAAAATTGATAGGGGTTAGTACAGAAAATGGGAGAAAATTGAGTCGGTCCATTTTCTTGATATTTTTCATGATTTGTCCCTATGTGTTTATAAAATTTGACACGCTTTTATTTGGGGTTGTTCGGACCCGAATTGAGTGATATGATGAGAACTCGGTTTTGGAAAATCCTCATAAGACAGGAAATGGGAGAAAATTGAGTGGGACCGTTTTCTTGATATTGTTTTATGATTTATCCCTATTGGTTTATAAAATTTGACACGCTTTTATTTGGGGTTGTTCGGACCGAATCGGAGTGATGCGATGAAAACTTCGGTTTTCAGAAAATTCTCATAGTGGTTAGCACACGGAAAATGGGAGAAAATTGAGTCGATCCATTTTCTTCATTTTTCCACAATTTGTCCCTATGAGTTTATAAAATTTGACACGCTTTTATTTGGGGTTGCGCGGACCCGAAGATCGGAGTGATATGATGAGAACTCGGTTTCGGAAAATCCTCATAAGGGCTAGTACAGAAAATGGGAGAAAGCGAGTCGGGCCGTTTTCATGATATTTTTCATGATTTATCCGTATGGGTTTTTAAAATTTGACACGCTTTTATTTGGGGTTGTTCGGATGCGAATCGGAGCCGATGCGATGAGAACTCGGTTTTAGAAAATTCTCATAGTGGTTAGTACACGGAAAATGGGAGAAAATCGAGTGATTTATTTTCTTCATTTTTTCCACAATTTGTCCTTATGGGTTTGTAAAATTTGACACGCTTTTATTTGGGGTTGTTCGGACCGAATCGAGCCGATACGATGAGAACTCCATTTTGAAAAATTCTCATAGGGGTTAGCACAGAAAATGGGAGAAAATTAGGTCGGGCCGTTTTCTTGATATTTTTCATAATTTGTCCCTATGGGTTTATAAAATTTGACACGCTTTTATTTGGGGTTGTTCGGATTCGAATCGGAGTGATGCGATGAGAAATCGGTTTTGAAGATTCTCATAGTGGTTAGTACGGAAAATGGGAGAAAATCGAGTCGGATTGTTTTCTTCATTTTTCCACAATTTGTCCCTAACGGTTTATAAAATTTGACATGCTTTTATTTGGGGTTGTTCGGACCGAATCGGATCTAATATGATGAGAACTCGTTTTTCGGAAACTTGTCATAGGGGCTAGTACAGAAAATGGGAGAAAATTGAGTCGGGCCGTTTTCTTGATATTTTTTCATGATTTGTCCCTATGGGTTTATAAAATTTGACACGCTTTTATTTGGGGTTGTTCGGATTCGAATCGGATCTGATGCGATGAGAACTCGGTTTTCAGAAAATTATCATAGTGGTTAGTACAAGGAAAATGGGAGAAAATCGAGTGAGACTGTTTTCTTCATTTTTTTCATAATTTGTGCCTTTGGTTTTGTAATATTTGACTCGCTTTTTTTTGGGGTTGTTCGGATCCAATTCGGAGCTGATGCGATGAGAACTTGGTTTTCATAAAATTCTCATAGTGGTTAGTACACGAAAAATGGGAGAAAATTGAGTCGGTCCATTTTCTTCATTTTCCACACTTTGTCCCTATGGGTTTATAAAATTTGACACGCTTTTATTTGGGGTTGTGCGGACCCGAATCGGAGTGATATGATGAGAACTCGGTTTTGAAAAATCCTCATAAGGGCTAGTACAGAAAATGGGAGAAAATTGAGTCGGGCCGTTTTCTTGATATTTTTCATGATTTATCCGTATGGGTTTTTAATATTTGTCTCTCTTTTATTTGGGGTTGTTCGGATCGAATCGAGTGATGCGATGAGAACTCGGTTTTTAGAAAATTCTCATAGTGGTTAGTACACGGAAAATGGGAGAAAATCGAGTGAATGTTTTCTTCATTTTTCCACAATTTGTCCTTATGGGTTTGTAAAATTTGACACGCTTTTATTTGGGGTTGTTCGGACCGAATCGGGTGATACGATGAGAACTCCATTTTCGAAAAATTCTCATAGGGGTTAGCACAGAAAATGGGAGAAAATTAGGTCGGGCCGTTTTCTTGATATTTTTCATAATTTGTCCCTATGGGTTTATAAAATTTGACACGCTTTTATTTGGGGTTGTTCGGACCGAATCGGAGTGATGCGATGAGAACTCGGTTTTCAGAAAATTCTCATAGTGGTTAGTACACGGAAAATGGGAGAAAATTGAGTCGGTCCATTTTCTTCATTTTTCCACAATTTGTCCCTATGGGTTTATAAAATTTGACACGCTTTTATTTGGGGTTGTGCGGACCCGAATCGGGTGATATGATGAGAACTCGGTTTCGGAAAATCCTCATAAGGGCTAGTACAGAAAATGGGAGAAAAGCGAGTCGGGCCGTTTTCATGATATTTTTCATGATTTATCCGTATGGGTTTTTAAAATTTGACACGCTTTTATTTGGGGTTGTTCGGATGCGAATCGAGTGATGCGATGAGAACTCGGTTTTTAGAAAATTCTCATAGTGGTTAGTACACGGAAAATGGGAGAAAATCGAGTGATTGTTTTCTTCATTTTTTCCACAATTTGTCCTTATGGGTTTGTAAAATTTGACACGCTTTTATTTGGGGTTGTTCGGACCGAATCGGAGCCGATACGATGAGAACTCCATTTTGAAAAATTCTCATAGGGGTTAGCACACCGAAAATGGGAGAAAATTGGGTCGGGCCGTTTTCTTGATATTTTTCATAATTTGTCCCTATGGGTTTATAAAATTTGACACGCTTTTATTTGGGGTTGTTCGGATTCGAATCGGAGTGATGCGATGAGAACTCGGTTTTGAGAAGATTCTCATAGTGGTTAGTACAGAAAATGGGAGAAAATCGAGTCGGATTGTTTTCTTTCATTTTTCCACAATTTGTCCCTATGGGTTTATAAAATTTGACATGCTTTTATTTGGGGTTGTTCGGACCCGAATCGGATCGATACGATGAGAACTCGATTTTGAGAAAATTCTCATAGGGGCTAGTACAGAAAATGGGAGAAAATTGAGTCGGGCCGTTTTCTTGATATTTTTCATGATTTGTCCCTATGGCTTTTTAAAATTTGACACGCTTTTATTTGGGGTTGTTCGGACCCGAATCGGAGTGATATGATGAGAACTCGGTTTTAGAAAATCCTCATAAGGGTTAGTACAGGAAATGGAAGAAAATTGAGTCGGACCGTTTTCTTTATATTTTTCATGATTTGTCCCTATGGGTTTTTAAAATTTGACACGCTTTTATTTGGTGTTGTTCGGATCCGAATCGGAGCTAATGCGATGAGAACTCGGTTTCGAGAAAATTCTCATAGTGAGCATTACGGAAAATGGGAGAAAATCGAGTCGATTGTTTCTTCATTTTTTCCATAATTTGTCTCTATGGGTTTATAAAATTTGACACACTTTTATTTGGGGTTGTTCGGACCCGAATCGGGCCGATACGATGAGAACTCGATTTTCGGAAAATTCTCATAGGGGTTAGCACAGAAAATGGGAGAAAATTGGGTCGGGCCGTTTTCTTGATATTTTTCATAATTTGTCCCTATGGGTTTATAAAATTTGACACGCTTTTATTTGGTGTTGTTCGGATTCGAATCGGAGTGATGCGATGAGAAATCGGTTTTAGAAAATTCTCATAGTGGTTAGTACACGGAAAATGGGAGAAAATCGAGTCGGATTGTTTTCTTCATTTTTCCACAATTTGTCCCTAACGGTTTATAAAATTTGACATGCTTTTATTTGGGGTTGTTCGGACCGAATCGGATCTAATATGATGAGAACTCGATTTTGGAAAATTCTCATAGGGCTAGTACAGAAAATGGGAGAAAATTGAGTCGGCCGTTTTCTTGATATTTTTCATGATTTGTCCCTATGGGTTTATAAAATTTGACACGCTTTTATTTGGGGTTGTTCGGATTCGAATCGGATCGATGCGATGAGAACTCGGTTTTGAAAATTATCATAGTGGTTAGTACAAGGAAAATGGGAGAAAATCGAGTGAGACTGCTTTTCTTCATTTTTCATAATTTGTCCCTATGGGTTTGTAAAATTTGACACGCTTTTATTTGGGGTTGTTCGGATCCAAATCGGAGCTGATGCGATGAGAACTTGGTTTTCAGAAAATTCTCATAGTGGTTAGTACACGAAAAATGGGAGAAAATTGAGTCGGTCCATTTTCTTCATTTTTCCACACTTTGTCCCTATGGGTTTATAAAATTTGACACGCTTTTATTTGGGGTTGTGCGGACCCGAATCGGGTGATATGATGAGAACTCGGTTTGAAAAATCCTCATAAGGGCTAGTACACGAAAATGGGAGAAAATTGAGTCGGGCCGTTTTCTTGATATTTTTCATGATTTGTCCCTATGGGTTTTTAAAATTTGACATGCTTTTATTTTGGGTTGTTCGGATCCGAATCGGGTGATGCGATGAGAACTCGGTTTTGAAAATTCTCATAGTGGTTAGTACGGAAAATGGGAGAAAATCGAGTCGATTGTTTCTTCATTTTTCCATAATTTGTCTCTATGGGTTTATAAAATTTGACACGCTTTTATTTGTGGTTGTTCGGACCGAATCGGAACTGATACGATGAGAACTCGATTTTCGGAAAATTCTGATAGGGGTTAGTACACCGAAAATGGGAGAAAATTGAGTCGGTCCATTTTCTTGATATTTTTTCATGATTTGTCCCTATGTGTTTATAAAATTTGACACGCTTTTATTTGGGGTTGTTCGGACCGAATCGAGTGATATGATGAGAACTCGGTTTTGGAAAATCCTCATAAGACCGGAAATGGGAGAAAATTGAGTGGGACCGTTTTCTTGATATTGTTTTATGATTTATCCCTATTGGTTTATAAAATTTGACACGCTTTTATTTGGGGTTGTTCGGACCCGAATCGGAGCTGATGCGATGAAAACTCGGTTTTCAGAAAATTCTCATAGTGGTTAGCACACGGAAAATGGGAGAAAATTGAGTCGATCCATTTTCTTCATTTTTCCACAATTTGTCCCTATGAGTTTATAAAATTTGACACGCTTTTATTTGGGGTTGCGCGGACCGAATCGGAGTGATATGATGAGAACTCGGTTTTCGGAAAATCCTCATAAGGGCTAGTACAGAAAATGGGAGAAAGCTGAGTCGGGCCGTTTTCATGATATTTTTCATGATTTATCCGTATGTGTTTTTAAAATTTGACACGCTTTTATTTGGGGTTGTTCGGATCTGAATCGGAGCTGATGCGATGAGAACTCGGTTGTTAGAAAATGCTCATCGTGGTTAGTACACGGAAAATGGGAGAAAATCGAGTCGGACTGTTTTCTTCATTTTTTTCCACAATTTGTCCTTAGGGGGTTGTAAAATATGACACGCGGTTAGTTGGGGTTGTTCGGACCCGAATCGGGTGATACGATGAGAACTCCATTTTGAAAAATTCTCATAGGGGTTAGCACAGAAAATGGGAGAAAATTGGGTCGGGCCGTTTTCTTGATATTTATTCATAATTTGTCCCTATGGGTTTATAAAATTTGACACGCTTTTATTTGGGGTTGTTCGGATTCGAATCGGAGCTGATGCGATGAGAAATCGGTTTTCAGAAGATTCTCATAGTGGTTAGTACACGGAAAATGGGAGAAAATCGAGTCGGATTGTTTTCTTCATTTTTCCACAATTTGTCCCTAACGGTTTATAAAATTTGACATGCTTTTATTTGGGGTTGTTCGGACCCGAATCGGATCTAATATGATGAGAACTCGATTTTGGAAAATTCTCATAGGGGCTAGTACAGAAAATGGGAGAAAATTGAGTCGGGCCGTTTTCTTGATATTTTTTCATGATTTGTCCCTATGGGTTTATAAAATTTGACACGCTTTTATTTGGGGTTGTTCGGATGCGAATCGGATCGATGCGATGAGAACTCGGTTTTCAGAAAATTATCATAGTGGTTAGTACAAGGAAAATGGGAGAAAATCGAGTGAGACTGTTTTCTTCATTTTTTTCATAATTTGTCCCTATGGGTTTGTAAAATTTGACACGCTTTTATTTGGGGTTGTTCGGATCCAAATCGGAGCTGATGCGATGAGAACTTGGTTTTCAGAAAATTCTCATAGTGGTTAGTACACGAAAAATGGGAGAAAATTGAGTCGGTCCATTTTCTTCATTTTTCCACACTTTGTCCCTATGGGTTTATAAAATTTGACACGCTTTTATTTGGGGTTGTGCGGACCCGAATCGGAGCTGATATGATGAGAACTCGGTTTTCGAAAAATCCTCATAAGGGCTAGTACACCGAAAATGGGAGAAAATTGAGTCGGGCCGTTTTCTTGATATTTTTTCATGATTTGTCCCTATGGGTTTTTAAAATTTGACATGCTTTTATTTTGGGTTGTTCGGATCCGAATCGGAGCTGATGCGATGAGAACTCGGTTTTCAGAAAATTCTCATAGTGGTTAGTACACGGAAAATGGGAGAAAATCGAGTCAGACTGTTTCTTCATTTTTCCATAATTTGTCTCTATGGGTTTATAAAATTTGACACGCTTTTATTTGTGGTTGTTCGGACCCGAATCGGAACTGATACGATGAGAACTCGATTTTCGGAAAATTCTGATAGGGGTTAGTACACCGAAAATGGGAGAAAATTGAGTCGGTCCATTTTCTTGATATTTTTTCATGATTTGTCCCTATGTGTTTATAAAAGTTGACACGCTTTTATTTGGGGTTGTTCGGACCAATTGAGTGATATGATGAGAACGCGGTTTGTGGCAACTCCTCCGAAGACCGGAAATGGGAGAAAATTGAGTGGGACCGTTTTCTTGATATTGTTTTATGATTTATCCCTATTGGTTTATAAAATTTGACACGCTTTTATTTGGGGTTGTTCGGACCCGAATCGGAGCTGATGCGATGAAAACTCGGTTTTCAGAAAATTCTCATAGTGGTTAGCACACGGAAAATGGGAGAAAATTGAGTCGATCCATTTTCTTCATTTTTCCACAATTTGTCCCTATGAGTTTATAAAATTTGACACGCTTTTATTTGGGGTTGCGCGGACCCGAATCGGAGCTGATATGATGAGAACTCGGTTTTCGGAAAATCCTCATAAGGGCTAGTACACCGAAAATGGGAGAAAGCTGAGTCGGGCCGTTTTCATGATATTTTTCATGATTTATCCGTATGGGTTTTTAAAATTTGACACGCTTTTATTTGGGGTTGTTCGGATCTGAATCGGAGCTGATGCGATGAGAACTCGGTTTTTAGAAAATTCTCATAGTGGTTAGTACACGGAAAATGGGAGAAAATCGAGTCGGACTGTTTTCTTCATTTTTTTCCACAATTTGTCCTTATGGGTTTGTAAAATTTGACACGCTTTTATTTGGGGTTGTTCGGACCGAATCGGAGTGATACGATGAGAACTCCATTTTGAAAAATTCTCATAGGGGTTAGCACACCGAAAATGGGAGAAAATTGGGTCGGGCCGTTTTCTTGATATTTTTTCATAATTTGTCCCTATGGGTTTATAAAATTTAACACGCTTTTATTTGGGGTTGTTCGGATTCGAATCGGAGCTGATGCGATGAGAACTCGGTGGTGAGAAGATTCTCATAGTGGTTAGTACACCTAAAATGGGAGAAAATCGAGTCGGATTGTTTTCTTTCATTTTTCCACAATTTGTCCCTATGGGTTTATAAAATTTGACATTATTTTATTTGTGGTTGTTCGTAACCGAATCGGATCAGATACGATGAGAACTCGATTTTGAAAATTCTCATAGGGGCTAGTACCGGAAAATGGGAGAAAATTGAGTCGGGCCGTTTTCTTGATATTTTTTCATGATTTGTCCCTATGGCTTTTTAAAATTTGACACGCTTTTATTTGGGGTTGTTCGGACCCGAATCGGAGCTGATATGATGAGAACTCGGTTTTCCGAAAATCCTCATAAGGGTTAGTACACCGGAAATGGAAGAAAATTGAGTCGGACCGTTTTCTTTATATTTTTTCATGATTTGTCCCTATGGGTTTTTAAAATTTGACACGCTTTTATTTGGTGTTGTTCGGATCCGAATCGGAGCTAATGCGATGAGAACTCGGTTTTCAGAAAATTCTCATAGTGAACGTACACGGAAAATGGGAGAAAATCGAGTCAGACTGTTTCTTCATTTTTTTCCATAATTTGTCTCTATGGGTTTATAAAATTTGACACACTTTTATTTGGGGTTGTTCGGACCCGAATCGGAGCTGATACGATGAGAACTCGATTTTCGGAAAATTCTCATAGGGGTTAGCACACCGAAAATGGGAGAAAATTGGGTCGGGCCGTTTTCTTGATATTTTTTCATAATTTGTCCCTATGGGTTTATAAAATTTGACACGCTTTTATTTGGGGTTGTTCGGATTCGAATCGGAGCTGATGCGATGAGAAATCGGTTTTCAGAAAATTCTCATAGTGGTTAGTACACGGAAAATGGGAGAAAATCGAGTCGGATTGTTTTCTTCATTTTTCCACAATTTGTCCCTAACGGTTTATAAAATTTGACATGCTTTTATTTGGGGTTGTTCGGACCGAATCGGATCTAATATGATGAGAACTCGATTTTGGGATAATTCTCTTAGGTGCTAGTACACCGAAAATGGGAGAAAATTGAGTCGGGCCGTTTTCTTGATATTTTTTCATGAGTTGTCCCTATGGGTTTATAAAATTTGACACGCTTTTTATTTGGGGTTGTTCGGATTCGAATCGGATCTGATGCGATGAGAACTCGGTTTTCAGAAAATTATCATAGTGGTTAGTACAAGGAAAATGGGAGAAAATCGAGTGAGACTGTTTTCTTCATTTTTTTCATAATTTGTCCCTATGGGTTTGTAAAATTTGACACGCTTTTATTTGGGGTTGTTCGGATCCAAATCGGAGCTGATGCGATGAGAACTTGGTTTTCAGAAAATTCTCATAGTGGTTAGTACACGAAAAATGGGAGAAAATTGAGTCGGTCCATTTTCTTCATTTTTCCACACTTTGTCCCTATGGGTTTATAAAATTTGACACGCTTTTATTTGGGGTTGTGCGGACCCGAATCGGAGTGATATGATGAGAACTCGGTTTTCGAAAAATCCTCATAAGGGCTAGTACACCGAAAATGGGAGAAAATTGAGTCGGGCCGTTTTCTTGATATTTTTTCATGATTTGTCCCTATGGGTTTTTAAAATTTGACATGCTTTTATTTTGGGTTGTTCGGATCCGAATCGGAGCTGATGCGATGAGAACTCGGTTTTCAGAAAATTCTCATAGTGGTTAGTACACGGAAAATGGGAGAAAATCGAGTCAGACTGTTTCTTCATTTTTCCATAATTTGTCTCTATGGGTTTATAAAATTTGACACGCTTTTATTTGTGGTTGTTCGGACCCGAATCGGAACTGATACGATGAGAACTCGATTTTCGGAAAATTCTGATAGGGGTTAGTACACCGAAAATGGGAGAAAATTGAGTCGGTCCATTTTCTTGATATTTTTTCATGATTTGTCCCTATGTGTTTATAAAATTTGACACGCTTTTATTTGGGGTTGTTCGGACCCGAATTGGAGCTGATATGATGAGAACTCGGTTTTTGGAAAATCCTCATAAGACCGGAAATGGGAGAAAATTGAGTGGGACCGTTTTCTTGATATTGTTTTATGATTTATCCCTATTGGTTTATAAAATTTGACACGCTTTTATTTGGGGTTGTTCGGACCCGAATCGGAGCTGATGCAATGAAAACTCGGTTTTCAGAAAATTCTCATAGTGGTTAGCACACGGAAAATGGGAGAAAATTGAGTCGATCCATTTTCTTCATTTTTCCACAATTTGTCCCTATGAGTTTATAAAATTTGACACGCTTTTATTTGGGGTTGCGCGGACCCGAATCGGAGCTGATATGATGAGAACTCGGTTTTCGGAAAATCCTCATAAGGGCTAGTACACCGAAAATGGGAGAAAACTGAGTCGCGCCGTTTTCATGATATTTTTTCATGATTTATCCGTATGGGTTTTTAAAATTTGACACGCTTTTATTGGGGGTTGTTCGGATCCGAATCGGAGCTGATGCGATGAGAACTCGGTTTTTAGAAAATTCTCATAGTGGTTAGTACACGGAAAATGGGAGAAAATCGAGTCAGACTGTTTCTTCATTTTTCCATAATTTGTCTCTATGGGTTTATAAAATTTGACACGCTTTTATTTGGGGTTGTTCGGACCCGAATCGGAGCTGATACGATGAGAACTCGATTTTCGAAAAATTCTCATAGGGGTTAGCACACCGAAAATGGGAGAAAATTGGGTCGGGCCGTTTTCTTGATATTTTTTCATAATTTTCCCCTATGGGTTTATAAAATTTGACAACGCTTTTATTTGGGGTTGTTCGGATTCGAATCGGAGCTGATGCGATGAGAACTCGGTTTTCAGAAGATTCTCATAGTGGTTAGTACACGGAAAATGGGAGAAAATCGAGTCGGATTGTTTTCTTCATTTTTCCACAATTTGTCCCTATGGGTTTATAAAATTTGACATGCTTTTATTTGGGGTTGTTCGGACCCGAATCGGATCTGATACGATGAGAACTCGATTTTCGGAAAATTCTCATAGGGGCTAGTACACCGAAAATGGGAGAAAATTGAGTCGGGCCGTTTTCTTGATATTTTTCATAATTTGTCCCTATGGGTTTTTAAAATTTGACACGCTTTTATTTGGGGTTGTTCGGACCCGAATCGGAGCTGATATGATGAGAACCCGGTTTTCGGAAAATCCTCATAAGGGTTAGTACACCGGAAATGGGAGAAAATTGAGTCGGACCGTCTTCTTGATATTTCTTCATGATTTGTCCCTATGGGTTTTTAAAATTTGACACGCTTTCATTTGGTGTTGTTCGGATCCGAATCGGAGCTGATGCGATGAGAACTCGGTTTTCAAAAAATCCTCATAAGAGCTAGCACACCGAAAATGGGAGAAAATTTAGTCGGGCCGTTTTCTTGATATTTTTTCATGATTTGTCCCTATGGGTTTTTAAAATTTGACACGCTTTTATTTGGGGTTGCGCGGACCCGAATCGGAGCTGATATGATGAGAACTCGGTTTTCGGAAAATCCTCATAAGGGCTAGTACACCGAAAATGGGAGAAAACTGAGTCGCGCCGTTTTCATGATATTTTTTCATGATTTATCCGTATGGCTTTTTAAAATTTGACACGCTTTTATTGGGGGTTGTTCGGATCCGAATCGGAGCTGATGCGATGAGAACTCGGTTTTTAGAAAATTCTCATAGTGGTTAGTACACGGAAAATGGGAGAAAATCGAGTCAGACTGTTTCTTTATTTTTCCATAATTTGTCTCTATGTGTTTATAAAATTTGACACGCTTTTATTTGGGGTTGTTCGGACCCGAATCGGAGCTGATACGATGAGAACTCGATTTTCGAAAAATTCTCATAGGGGTTAGCACCGAAAATGGGAGAAAATTGGGTCGGGCCGTTTTCTTGATATTTTTTCATAATTTGTCCCTATGGGTTTATAAAATTTGACACGCTTTTATTTGGGGTTGTTCGGATTCGAATCGGAGCTGATGCGATGAGAACTCGGTTTTCAGAAGATTCTCATAGTGGTTAGTACACGGAAAATGGGAGAAAATCGAGTCGGATTGTTTTCTTCATTTTTCCACAATTTGTCCCTATGGGTTTATAAAATTTGACATGCTTTTATTTGGGGTTGTTCGTACCCGAATCGGATCTGATACGATGAGAACTCGATTTTCGGAAAATTCTCATAGGGGCTAGTACGAAAATGGGAGAAAATTTAGTCGGGCCGTTTTCTTGATATTTTTTCATGATTTGTCCCTATGGGTTTTTAAAATTTGACACGCTTTTATTTGGGGTTGTTCGGACCCGAATCGGAGCTGATATGATGAGAACTCGGTTTTCGGAAAATCCTCATAAGGGTTAGTACAGGAAATGTGAGAAAATTGTGTCGGACCGTTTTCTTGATATTTTTTCATGATTTGTCCCTATGGGTTTTTAAAATTTGACACGCTTTTATTTGGTGTTGTTCGGATCCGAATCGGAGCTGATGCGATGAGAACTCGGTTTTCAGAAAATTCTCATAGTGGTTAGTACACGGAAAATGGGAGAAAATCGAGTGAGACTGTTTCTTCATTTTTTCCATAATTTGTCTCTATGGGTTTATAAAATTTGACACGCTTTTATTTGGGGTTGTTCGGACCGAATCGGAGTAATACGATGAGAACTCGATTTTCGGAAAATTCTCATAGGGGTTAGCACACCGAAAATGGGAGAAAATTGGGTCGGGCCGTTTTCTTGATATTTTTTCATAATTTGTCCCTATGGGTTTATAAAATTTGACAAGCTTTTATTTGGGGTTGTTCGGATTCGAATCGGAGCTGATGCGATGAGAAATCGGTTTTCAGAAAATTCTCATAGTGGTTAGTACACGGAAAATGGGAGAAAATCGAGTCGGATTGTTTTCTTCATTTTTCCACAATTTGTCCCTAATGGTTTATAAAATTTGACACGCTTTTATTTGGGATTGTTCGGACCCGAATCGGATCTAATACGATGAGAACTCGATTTTCGGAAAATTCTCATAGGGGCTAGTACACTGAAAATGGGAGAAAATTGAGTCGGGCCGTTTTCTTGATATTTTTTCATGATTTGTCCCTATGGGTTTATAAAATTTGACACGCTTTTATTTGGGGTTGTTCGGATTCGAATCGGATCTGATGCGATGAGAACTCGGTTTTCAGAAAATTATCATAGTGGTTAGTTCAAGGAAAATGGGAGAAAATCGAGTGAGACTTTTTTCTTCATTTTTTTCATAATTTGTCCCTATGGGTTTATAAAATTTGACACGCTTTTATTTGGGGTTGTTCGGACTCGAATCGGAGCTGATACGATGAGAACTCGGTTTTCAAAAAATCCTCATAAGAGCTAGTACACCGAAAATGGGAGAAAATTTAGTCGGGCCGTTTTCTTGATATTTTTTCATGATTTGTCCCTATGGGTTTTTAAAATTTGACACGCTTTTATTTGGGGTTGTTCGGACCCGAATCGGAGCTGATACGATGAAAACTCGATTTTCGGAAAACTCTCATAGGTAACGTATACTGGAAATGGGAGAAAATTGAGTCGGGCTGTTTTCTTGATATTTTTTCATGATTTGTCCCTATGGGATTTTAAAATTTGCCACGCTTTTATTTGGGGTTGTTCGGACCCGAATCGGAGCTGATATGATGAGAACTCGGTTTTTGGAAAATCCTCATAAGGGTTAGTACACCGGAAATGGGAGAAAATTGAGTTGGACCGTTTTCTTGATATTGTTTTATGATTTATCCCTATTGGTTTATAAAATTTAACACGCTTTTATTTGGGGTTGTTCGGACCCGAATCGGAGCTGATGCGATGAAAACTCGGTTTTCAGAAAATTCTCATAGTGGTTAGCACACGGAAAATGGGAGAAAATTGAGTCGGTCCATTTTCTTCATTTTTCCACAATTTGTCCCTATGAGTTTATAAAATTTGACACGCTTTTATTTGGGGTTGCGCGGACCCGAATCGGAGCTGATATGATGAGAACTCGGTTTTGGAAAATCCTCATAAGGGCTAGTACGAAAATGGGAGAAAATCGAGTCGCGCCGTTTTCATGATATTTTTCATGATTTATCCGTATGGGTTTTAAAATTTGACACGCTTTTATTGGGGTTGTTCGGATCCGAATCGGAGTGATGCGATGAGAACTCGGTTTTAGAAAATTCTCATAGTGGTTAGTACACGGAAAATGGGAGAAAATCGAGTCAGACTGTTTCTTTATTTTTCCATAATTTGTCTCTATGTGTTTATAAAATTTGACACGCTTTTATTTGGGGTTGTTCGGACCCGAATCGGAGCTGATACGATGAGAACTCGATTTTCGAAAAATTCTCATAGGGGTTAGCACACCGAAAATGGGAGAAAA
Source organism: Orobanche coerulescens (assembly GCA_033398695.1). NCBI lineage: Eukaryota > Viridiplantae > Streptophyta > Magnoliopsida > Lamiales > Orobanchaceae > Orobanche > Orobanche coerulescens. The sequence continues at coordinate 13,893 of JAWKAU010000352.1, read as the reverse complement.
TTGGGTCGGGCCGTTTTCTTGATATTTTTTCATAATTTGTCCCTATGGGTTTATAAAATTTGACACGCTTTTATTTGGGGTTGTTCGGATTCGAATCGGAGCTGATGCGATGAGAACTCGGTTTTCAGAAGATTCTCATAGTGGTTAGTACACGGAAAATGGGAGAAAATCGAGTCGGATTGTTTTCTTCATTTTTCCACAATTTGTCCCTATGGGTTTATAAAATTTGACATGCTTTTATTTGGGGTTGTTCGTACCCGAATCGGATCTGATACGATGAGAACTCGATTTTCGGAAAATTCTCATAGGGGCTAGTACACCGAAAATGGGAGAAAATTTAGTCGGGCCGTTTTCTTGATATTTTTTCATGATTTGTCCCTATGGGTTTTTAAAATTTGACACGCTTTTATTTGGGGTTGTTCGGACCGAATCGGAGTGATATGATGAGAACTCGGTTTCGGAAAATCCTCATAAGGGTTAGTACAGGAAATGGGAGAAAATTGAGTCGGACCGTTTTCTTGATATTTTTTCATGATTTGTCCCTATGGGTTTTTAAAATTTGACACGCTTTTATTTGGTGTTGTTCGGATCCGAATCGGAGCTGATGCGATGAGAACTCGGTTTTCAGAAAATTCTCATAGTGGTTAGTACACGGAAAATGGGAGAAAATCGAGTGAGACTGTTTCTTCATTTTTTCCATAATTTGTCTCTATGGGTTTATAAAATTTGACACGCTTTTATTTGGGGTTGTTCGGACCGAATCGAGCTGATACGATGAGAACTCGATTTTCGGAAAATTCTCATAGGGGTTAGCACACCGAAAATGGGAGAAAATTGGGTCGGGCCGTTTTCTTGATATTTTTTCATAATTTGTCCCTATGGGTTTATAAAATTTGACACGCTTTTATTTGGGGTTGTTCGGATTCGAATCGGAGCTGATGCGATGAGAAATCGGTTTTCAGAAAATTCTCATAGTGGTTAGTACACGGAAAATGGGAGAAAATCGAGTCGGATTGTTTTCTTCATTTTTCCACAATTTGTCCCTAAGGGTTTATAAAATTTGACACGCTTTTATTTGGGATTGTTCGGACCCGAATCGGATCTAATACGATGAGAACTCGATTTTCAGAAAATTCTCATAGGGGCTAGTACACTGAAAATGGGAGAAAATTGAGTCGGGCCGTTTTCTTGATATTTTTTCATGATTTGTCCCTATGGGTTTATAAAATTTGACACGCTTTTATTTGGGGTTGTTCGGATTCGAATCGGATCGATGCGATGAGAACTTCGGTTTTCAGAAAATTATCATAGTGGTTAGTTCAAGGAAAATGGGAGAAAATCGAGTGAGACTTTTTTCTTCATTTTTTCATAATTTGTCCCTATGGGTTTATAAAATTTGACACGCTTTTATTTGGGGTTGTTCGGACTCGAATCGGAGCTGATACGATGAGAACTCGGTTTTCAAAAAATCCTCATAAGAGCTAGTACACCGAAAATGGGAGAAAATTTAGTCGGGCCGTTTTCTTGATATTTTTTCATGATTTGTCCCTATGGGTTTTTAAAATTTGACACGCTTTTATTTGGGGTTGTTCGGACCCGAATCGGAGCTGATACGATGAAAACTCGATTTTCGGAACTCTCATAGGTAACGTATACTGGAAATGGGAGAAAATTGAGTCGGGCTGTTTTCTTGATATTTTTTCATGATTTGTCCCTATGGGATTTTAAAATTTGACACGCTTTTATTTGGGGTTGTTCGGACCCGAATCGGAGCTGATATGATGAGAACTCGGTTTTTGGAAAATCCTCATAAGGGTTAGTACACCGGAAATGGGAGAAAATTGAGTTGGACCGTTTTCTTGATATTGTTTTATGATTTATCCCTATTGGTTTATAAAATTTGACACGCTTTTATTTGGGGTTGTTCGGACCCGAATCGGAGCTGATGCGATGAAAACTCGGTTTTCAGAAAATTCTCATAGTGGTTAGCACACGGAAAATGGGAGAAAATTGAGTCGGTCCATTTTCTTCATTTTTCCACAATTTGTCCCTATGAGTTTATAAAATTTGACACGCTTTTATTTGGGGTTGCGCGGACCCGAATCGGAGCTGATATGATGAGAACTCGGTTTTCGGAAAATCCTCATAAGGGCTAGTACACCGAAAATGGGAGAAAACTGAGTCGCGCCGTTTTCATGATATTTTTTCATGATTTATCCGTATGGGTTTTTAAAATTTGACACGCTTTTATTGGGGGTTGTTCGGATCCGAATCGGAGCTGATGCGATGAGAACTCGGTTTTTAGAAAATTCTCATAGTGGTTAGTACACGGAAAATGGGAGAAAATCGAGTCAGACTGTTTCTTTATTTTTCCATAATTTGTCTCTATGTGTTTATAAAATTTGACACGCTTTTATTTGGGGTTGTTCGGACCCGAATCGGAGCTGATACGATGAGAACTCGATTTTCGAAAAATTCTCATAGGGGTTAGCACACCGAAAATGGGAGAAAATTGGGTCGGGCCGTTTTCTTGATATTTTTTCATAATTTGTCCCTATGGGTTTATAAAATTTGACACGCTTTTATTTGGGGTTGTTCGGATTCGAATCGGAGCTGATGCGATGAGAACTCGGTTTTCAGAAGATTCTCATAGTGGTTAGTACACGGAAAATGGGAGAAAATCGAGTCGGATTGTTTTCTTCATTTTCCCTCAATTAGTCCCTATGGGTTTATAAAATTTGACATGCTTTTATTTGGGGTTGTTCGTGCAGAATCGGATCAGATACGATGAGAACTCGATTTTCGGAAAATTCTCATAGGGGCTAGTACACCGAAAATGGGAGAAAATTTAGTCGGGCCGTTTTCTTGATATTTTTTCATGATTTGTCCCTATGGGTTTTTAAAATTTGACACGCTTTTATTTGGGGTTGTTCGGACCCGAATCGGAGCTGATATGATGAGAACTCGGTTTTCGGAAAATCCTCATAAGGGTTAGTACACCGGAAATGGGAGAAAATTGAGTCGGACCGTTTTCTTGATATTTTTTCATGATTTGTCCCTATGGGTTTTTAAAATTTGACACGCTTTTATTTGGTGTTGTTCGGATCCGAATCGGAGCTGATGCGATGAGAACTCGGTTTTTAGAAAATTCTCATAGTGGTTAGTACACGGAAAATGGGAGAAAATCGAGTGAGACTGTTTCTTCATTTTTTCCATAATTTGTCTCTATGGGTTTATAAAATTTGACACGCTTTTATTTGGGGTTGTTCGGACCCGAATCGGAGCTGATACGATGAGAACTCGATTTTCGGAAAATTCTCATAGGGGTTAGCACACCGAAAATGGGAGAAAATTGGGTCGGGCCGTTTTCTTGATATTTTTTCATAATTTGTCCCTATGGGTTTATAAAATTTGACACGCTTTTATTTGGGGTTGTTCGGATTCGAATCGGAGCTGATGCGATGAGAAATCGGTTTTCAGAAAATTCTCATAGTGGTTAGTACACGGAAAATGGGAGAAAATCGAGTCGGATTGTTTTCTTCATTTTTCCACAATTTGTCCCTAAGGGTTTATAAAATTTGACACGCTTTTATTTGGGGTTGTTCGGACCCGAATCGGATCTAATACGATGAGAACTCGATTTTCGGAAAATTCTCATAGGGGCTAGTACACCGAAAATGGGAGAAAATTGAGTCGGGCCGTTTTCTTGATATTTTTTCATGATTTGTCCCTATGGGTTTATAAAATTTGACACGCTTTTATTTGGGGTTGTTCGGATTCGAATCGGATCTGATGCGATGAGAACTCGGTTTTCAGAAAATTATCATAGTGGTTAGTACAAGGAAAATGGGAGAAAATCGAGTGAGACTGTTTTCTTCATTTTTTTCATAATTTGTCCCTATGGGTTTATAAAATTTGACACGCTTTTATTTGGGGTTGTTCGGACTCGAATCGGAGCTGATACGATGAGAACTCGGTTTTCAAAAAATCCTCATAAGGGCTAGTACACCGAAAATGGGAGAAAATTGAGTCGGGCCGTTTTCTTGATATTTTTTCATGATTTGTCCCTATGGGTTTTTAAAATTTGACACGCTTTTATTTGGGGTTGTTCGGACCCGAATCGGAGCTGATACGATGAAAACTCGATTTTCGGAAAACTCTCATAGGTAACGTATACTGGAAATGGGAGAAAATTGAGTCGGGCTGTTTTCTTGATATTTTTTCATGATTTGTCCCTATGGGTTTTTAAATTTTGACACGCTTTTATTTGGGGTTGTTCGGATCCGAATCGGAGCTGATGCGATGAGAACTCAGTTTTCAAAAAATTCTCATAGTGGTTAGTACACGGAAAATGGGAGAAAATCGAGTCGGACTGTTTTCTTCATTTTTCCACAATTTGTCCCTATGGGTTTATAAAATTTGACACGCTTTTATTTGGGGTTGTTCGGACCCGAGTCGGAGCTGATTCGATGAGAACTCGGTTTTCAGAAAATTCTCATAGTGGTTAGTACATGGAAAATGGGAGAAAATTGAGTCGGTCCATTTTCTTCATTTTTCCACAATTTGTCCCTATGGGTTTATAAAATTTGACACGCTTTTATTTGGGGTTGTTCGGACCCGAATCGGATCTGATACGATGAGAACTCGATTTTCGGAAAATTCTAATAGGGGCTAGTACACCGAAAATGGGAGAAAACTGAGTCGGTCCGTTTTCATGATATTTTTTCATGACTTATCCGTATGGGTTTTTAAAATTTGACACGCTTTTATTTGGGGTTGTTCGGATCCGAATCGGAGCTGATGCGATGAGAACTCGGTTTTTAGAAAATTCTCATAGTGGTTAGTACACGGAAAATGAGAGAAAATCGAGTCAGACTGTTTCTTCATTTTTCCATAATTTGTCTCTATGGGTTTATAAAATTTGACACGCTTTTATTTGGTGTTGTTCGGACCCGAATCGGAGCTGATACGATGAGAACTCGATTTTCGAAAAATTCTCATAGGGGTTAGCACACCGAAAATGGGAGAAAATTGGGTCGGGCCGTTTTCTTGATATTTTTTCATAATTTGTCCCTATGGGTTTATAAAATTTGACACGCTTTTATTTGGGGTTGTTCGGATTCGAATCGGAGCTGATGCGGTGAGAACTCGGTTTTCAGAAGATTCTCATAGTGGTTAGTACACGGAAAATGGGAGAAAATCGAGTCGGATTGTTTTCTTCATTTTTCCACAATTTGTCCCTATGGGTTTATAAAATTTGACATGCTTTTATTTGGGGTTGTTCGGACCCGAATCGGATCTGATACGATGAGAACTCGGTTTTCGGAAAATCCTCATAAGGGTTAGTACACCGGAAATGGGAGAAAATTGAGTCGGACCGTTTTCTTGAGATTTTTTCATGATTTGTCCCTATGGGTTTTTAAAATTTGACACGCTTTTATTTGGTGTTGTTCGGATCCGAATCGGAGCTGATGCGATGAGAACTCGGTTTTTAGAAAATTCTCATAGTGGTTAGTACACGGAAAATGGGAGAAAATCGAGTGAGACTGTTTCTTCATTTTTTTCCATAATTTGTCTCTATGGGTTTATAAAATTTGACACGCTTTTATTTGGGGTTGTTCGGACCCGAATCGGAGCTGATACGATGAGAACTCGATTTTCGGAAAATTCTCATAGGGGTTAGCACACCGAAAATGGGAGAAAATTGGGTCGGGCCGTTTTCTTGATATTTTTTCATAATTTGTCCCTATGGGTTTATAAAATTTGACACGCTTTTATTTGGGGTTGTTCGGATTCGAATCGGAGCTGATGCGATGAGAAATCGGTTTTCAGAAAATTCTCATAGTGGTTAGTACACGGAAAATGGGAGAAAATCGAATCGGATTGTTTTCTTCATTTTTCCACAATTTGTCCTTAAGGGTTTATAAAACTTGACACGCTTTTATTTGGGGTTGTTCGGACCCGAATCGGATCTAATACGATGAGAACTCGATTTTCGGAAAATTCTCATAGGGGCTAGTACACCGAAAATGGGAGAAAATTGAGTCGGGCCGTTTTCTTGATATTTTTTCATGATTTGTCCCTATGGGTTTTTAAAATTTGACACGCTTTTATTTGGTGTTGTTCGGATCCGAATAGGAGCTGATGCGATGAGAACTCGGTTTTCAGAAAATTCTCATAGTGGTTAGTACACGGAAAATGGGAGAAAATCGAGTCAGACTGTTTCTTCATTTTTCCATAATTTGTCTCTATGGGTTTATAAAATTTGACACGCTTTTATTTGGGGTTGTTCGGACCCGAATCGGATCTGATACGATGAGAACTCGATTTTCGGAAAATTCTCATAGGGGCTAGTACACCGAAAATGGGAGAAAATTGAGTCGGGCCGTTTTCTTGATATTTTTCCATAATTTGTCCCTATGGGTTTATAAAATTTGACACGCTTTTATTTGGGGTTGTTCGGATCCGAATCGGAGCTGATGCAATGAGAACTCGGTTTTCAGAAAATTCTCATAGTGGTTAGTGCACGGAAAATGGGAGAAAATCGAGTGAGACTGTTTCTTCATTTTTCCATAATTTGTCTCTATGGGTTTATAAAATTTGACACGCTTTTATTTGGGGTTGTTCGGACCCGAATCGGATCTGATACGATGAGAACTCGATTTTCGGAAAATTCTCATAGGGGCTAGTACACCGAAAATGGGAGAAAATTGAGTCGGGCCGTTTTCTTGATATTTTTTCATGATTCGTCCCTATGGGTTTTTAAAATTTGACACGCTTTTATTTGGGGTTGTTCGGACCCGAATCGGAGCTGATGTGATGAGAACTCGGTTTTCGGAAAATTATCATAGTGGTTAGTACAAGGAAAATGGGAGAAAATCGAGTGAGACTATTTTCTTCATTTTTTTCATAATTTGTCCCTATGGGTTTATAAAATTTGACACGCTTTTATTTGGGGTTGTTCGGACTCGAATCGGAGCTGATACGATGAGAACTCGGTTTTCAGAAAATCCTCATAAGGGCTAGTACACCGAAAATGGGAGAAAATTGAGTCGGGCCGTTTTCTTGATATTTTTTCATGATTTGTCCCTATGGGTTTTTAAAATTTGACACGCTTTTATTTGGGGTTGTTCGGACCCGAATCGGAGCTGATGTGATGAGAACTCGGTTTTCGGAAAATTATCATAGTGGTTAGTACAAGGAAAATGGGAGAAAATCGAGTGAGACTATTTTCTTCATTTTTTTCATAATTTGTCCCTATGGGTTTATAAAATTTGACACGCTTTTATTTGGGGTTGTTCGGACTCGAATCGGAGCTGATACGATGAGAACTCGGTTTTCAGAAAATCCTCATAAGGGCTAGTACACCGAAAATGGGAGAAAATTGAGTCGGGCCGTTTTCTTGATATTTTTTCATGATTTGTCCCTATGGGTTTTTAAAATTTGACACGCTTTTATTTGGGGTTGTTCGGATCCGAATCGGAGCTGATGCGATGAGAACTCGGTTTCCAGAAAATTCTCATAGTGGTTAGTACACGGAAAATGGGAGAAAATCGAGTCGGACTGTTTTCTTCATTTTTCCACAATTTGTCCCTATGGGTTTATAAAATCTGACACGCTTTTATTTGGGGTTGTTCGGACCCGAATCGGAGCTGATTCGATGAGAACTCGGTTTTCAGAAAATTCTCATAGTGGTTAGTACACGAAAAATGGGAGAAAATTGAGTCGGTCCATTTTCTTCATTTTTCCACAATTTGTCCCTATGGGTTTATAAAATTTGACACGCTTATATTTGGGGTTTTGCGTACCCGAATCGGAGCTGATATGATGAGAACTCGGTTTTCAGAAAATTCTCATAAGGGCTAGTACACCGAAAATGGGAGAAAATTGAGTCGGGCCGTTTTCTTGATATTTTTTCATGATTTGTCCCTATGGGTTTTTAAAATTTGACACGCTTTTATTTGGGGTTGTTCGGATCCGAATCGGAGCTGATGCAATGAGAACTCGGTTTTCAGAAAATTCTCATAGTGGTTAGTACACGGAAAATGGGAGAAAATCGAGTCAGACTGTTTCTTCATTTTTCCATAATTTGTCTCTATGGGTTTATAAAATTTGACACGCTTTTATTTGGGGTTGTTCGGACCGAATCGGATCTGATACGATGAGAACTCAATTTTCGGAAAATTCTCATAGGGGCTAGTACACCGAAAATGGGAGAAAATTGAGTCGGGCCGTTTTCTTGATATTTTTTCATGATTTGTCCCTATGGGTTTTTAACATTTGACACGCTTTTATTTGGTGTTGTTCGGATCCGAATCGGAGCTGATGCGATGAGAACTCGGTTTTCAGAAAATTCTCATAGTGGTTAGTACACGGAAAATGGGAGAAAATCAAGTCAGACTGTTTCTTCATTTTTTCATAATTTGTCTCTATGGGTTTATAAAATTTGACACGCTTTTATTTGGGGTTGTTCGGACCCGAATCGGAGCTGATACGATGAGAACTCGATTTTCGAAAAATTCTCATAGGGGTTAGCACACCGAAAATGGGAGAAAATTGGGTCGGGCCGTTTTCTTGATATTTTTTCATAATTTGTCCCTATGGGTTTATAAAATTTGACACGCTTTTATTTGGGGTTGTTCGGATTCGAATCGGAGCTGATGCGATGAGAACTCGGTTTTCAGAAAATTCTCATAGCGGTTAGTACACGGAAAATGGGAGAAAATCGAGTCGGATTGTTTTCTTCATTTTTCCACAATTTGTCCCTATGGGTTTATAAAATTTGACATGCTTTTATTTGGGGTTGTTCGGACCCGAATCGGATCTGATACGATGAGAACTCGATTTTCGGAAAATTCTCATAGGGGCTAGTACACCGAAAATGGGAGAAAATTGAGTCGGGCCGTTTTCTTGATATTTTTTCATGATTTGTCCCTATGGGTTTTTAAAATTTGACACGCTTTTATTTGGGGTTGTTCGGACCCGAATCGGAGCTGATATGATGAGAACCCGGTTTTCGGAAAATCCTCATAAGGGTTAGTACACCGGAAATGGGAGAAAATTGAGTCGGACCGTTTTCTTGATATTTCTTCATGATTTGTCCCTATGGGTTTTTAAAATTTGACACGCTTTTATTTGGTGTTGTTCGGATCCGAATCGGAGCTGATGCGATGAGAACTCGGTTTTCAAAAAATCCTCATAAGAGCTAGTACACCGAAAATGGGAGAAAATTTAGTCGGGCCGTTTTCTTGATATTTTTTCATGATTTGTCCCTATGGGTTTTTAAAATTTGACACGCTTTTATTTGGGGTTGTTCGGACCCGAATCGGAGCTGATACGATGAAAACTCGATTTTCGGAAAACTCTCATAGGTAACGTATACTGGAAATGGGAGAAAATTGAGTCGGGCTGTTTTCTTGATATTTTTTCATGATTTGTCCCTATGGGTTTTTAAATTTTGACACGCTTTTATTTGGGGTTGTTCGGATCCGAATCGGAGCTGATGCGATGAGAACTCAGTTTTCAAAAAATTCTCATAGTGGTTAGTACACGGAAAATGGGAGAAAATCGAGTCGGACTGTTTTCTTCATTTTTCCACAATTTGTCCCTATGGGTTTATAAAATTTGACACGCTTTTATTTGGGGTTGTTCGGACCCGAGTCGGAGCTGATTCGATGAGAACTCGGTTTTCAGAAAATTCTCATAGTGGTTAGTACATGGAAAATGGGAGAAAATTGAGTCGGTCCATTTTCTTCATTTTTCCACAATTTGTCCCTATGGGTTTATAAAATTTGACACGCTTTTATTTGGGGTTGTTCGGACCCGAATCGGATCTGATACGATGAGAACTCGATTTTCGGAAAATTCTCATAGGGGCTAGTACACCGAAAATGGGAGAAAACTGAGTCGGTCCGTTTTCATGATATTTTTTCATGACTTATCCGTATGGGTTTTTAAAATTTAACACGCTTTTATTTGGGGTTGTTCGGATCCGAATCGGAGCTGATGCGATGAGAACTCGGTTTTTAGAAAATTCTCATAGTGGTTAGTACACGGAAAATGAGAGAAAATCGAGTCAGACTGTTTCTTCATTTTTCCATAATTTGTCTCTATGGGTTTATAAAATTTGACACGCTTTTATTTGGTGTTGTTCGGACCCGAATCGGAGCTGATACGATGAGAACTCGATTTTCGAAAAATTCTCATAGGGGTTAGCACACCGAAAATGGGAGAAAATTGGGTCGGGCCGTTTTCTTGATATTTTTTCATAATTTGTCCCTATGGGTTTATAAAATTTGACACGCTTTTATTTGGGGTTGTTCGGATTCGAATCGGAGCTGATGCGGTGAGAACTCGGTTTTCAGAAGATTCTCATAGTGGTTAGTACACGGAAAATGGGAGAAAATCGAGTCGGATTGTTTTCTTCATTTTCCCACAATTTGTCCCTATGGGTTTATAAAATTTGACATGCTTTTATTTGGGGTTGTTCGGACCCGAATCGGATCTGATACGATGAGAACTCGGTTTTCGGAAAATCCTCATAAGGGTTAGTACACCGGAAATGGGAGAAAATTGAGTCGGGCCGTTTTCTTGATATTTTTTCATGATTTGTCCCTATGGGTTTTTAAAATTTGACACGCTTTTATTTGGTGTTGTTCGGATCCGAATCGGAGCTGATGCGATGAGAACTCGGTTTTTAGAAAATTCTCATAGTGGTTAGTACACGGAAAATGGGAGAAAATCGAGTGAGACTGTTTCTTCATTTTTTCCATAATTTGTCTCTATGGGTTTATAAAATTTGACACGCTTTTATTTGGGGTTGTTCGGACCCGAATCGGAGCTGATACGATGAGAACTCGATTTTCGGAAAATTCTCATAGGGGTTAGCACACCGAAAATGGGAGAAAATTGGGTCGGGCCGTTTTCTTGATATTTTTTCATAATTTGTCCCTATGGGTTTATAAAATTTGACACGCTTTTATCTAGGGTTGTTCGGATTCGAATCGGAGCTGATGCGATGAGAAATCGGTTTTCAGAAAATTCTCATAGTGGTTAGTACACGGAAAATGGGAGAAAATCGAATCGGATTGTTTTCTTCATTTTTCCACAATTTGTCCCTAAGGGTTTATAAAATTTGACACGCTTTTATTTGGGGTTGTTCGGACCCGAATCGGATCTAATACGATGAGAACTCGATTTTCGGAAAATTCTCATAGGGGCTAGTACACCGAAAATGGGAGAAAATTGAGTCGGGCCGTTTTCTTGATATTTTTTCATGATTTGTCCCTATGGGTTTATAAAATTTGACACGCTTTTATTTTGTGTTGTTCGGATCCGAATAGGAGCTGATGCGATGAGAACTCGGTTTTCAGAAAATTCTCATAGTGGTTAGTACACGGAAAATGGGAGAAAATCGAGTCAGACTGTTTCTTCATTTTTCCATAATTTGTCTCTATGGGTTTATAAAATTTGACACGCTTTTATTTGGGGTTGTTCGGACCCGAATCGGATCTGATACGATGAGAACTCGATTTTCGGAAAATTCTCATAGGGGCTAGTACACCGAAAATGGGAGAAAATTGAGTCGGGCCGTTTTCTTGATATTTTTCCATAATTTGTCCCTATGGGTTTATAAAATTTGACACGCTTTTATTTGGGGTTGTTCGGATCCGAATCGGAGCTGATGCAATGAGAACTCGGTTTTCAGAAAATTCTCATAGTGGTTAGTGCACGGAAAATGGGAGAAAATCGAGTGAGACTGTTTCTTCATTTTTCCATAATTTGTCTCTATGGGTTTATAAAATTTGACACGCTTTTATTTGGGGTTGTTCGGACCCGAATCGGATCTGATACGATGAGAACTCGATTTTCGGAAAATTCTCATAGGGGCTAGTACACCGAAAATGGGAGAAAATTGAGTCGGGCCGTTTTCTTGATATTTTTTCATAATTTGTCCCTATGGGTTTATAAAATTTGACACGCTTTTATCTAGGGTTGTTCGGATTCGAATCGGAGCTGATGCGATGAGAAATCGGTTTTCAGAAAATTCTCATAGTGGTTAGTACACGGAAAATGGGAGAAAATCGAATCGGATTGTTTTCTTCATTTTTCCACAATTTGTCCTTAAGGGTTTATAAAACTTGACACGCTTTTATTTGGGGTTGTTCGGACCCGAATCGGATCTAATACGATGAGAACTCGATTTTCGGAAAATTCTCATAGGGGCTAGTACACCGAAAATGGGAGAAAATTGAGTCGGGCCGTTTTCTTGATATTTTTTCATGATTTGTCCCTATGGGTTTATAAAATTTGACACGCTTTTATTTTGTGTTGTTCGGATCCGAATAGGAGCTGATGCGATGAGAACTCGGTTTTCAGAAAATTCTCATAGTGGTTAGTACACGGAAAATGGGAGAAAATCGAGTCAGACTGTTTCTTCATTTTTCCATAATTTATCTCTATGGGTTTATAAAATTTGACACGCTTTTATTTGGGGTTGTTCGGACCCGAATTGGAGCTGATGCAATGAGAACTCGGTTTTCAGAAAATTCTCATAGTGGTTAGTGCACGGAAAATGGGAGAAAATCGAGTGAGACTGTTTCTTCATTTTTCCATAATTTGTCTCTATGGGTTTATAAAATTTGACACGCTTTTATTTGGGGTTGTTCGGACCCGAATCGGATCTGATACGATGAGAACTCGATTTTCGGAAAATTCTCATAGGGGCTAGTACACCGAAAATGGGAGAAAATTGAGTCGGGCCGTTTTCTTGATATTTTTTCATGATTCGTCCCTATGGGTTTTTAAAATTTGACACGCTTTTATTTGGGGTTGTTAGGTACCTAATCGGAGCTGATGTGATGAGAACTCGGTTTTCGGAAAATTATCATAGTGGTTAGTACAAGGAAAATGGGAGAAAATCGAGTGAGACTATTTTCTTCATTTTTTTCATAATTTGTCCCTATGGGTTTATAAAATTTGACACGCTTTTATTTGGGGTTGTTCGGACTCGAATCGGAGCTGATACGATGAGAACTCGGTTTTCAGAAAATCCTCATAAGGGCTAGTACACCGAAAATGGGAGAAAATTGAGTCGGGCCGTTTTCTTGATATTTTTTCATGATTTGTCCCTATGGGTTTTTAAAATTTGACACGCTTTTATTTGGGGTTGTTCGGACCCGAATCGGAGCTGATGTGATGAGAACTCGGTTTTCGGAAAATTATCATAGTGGTTAGTACAAGGAAAATGGGAGAAAATCGAGTGAGACTATTTTCTTCATTTTTTTCATAATTTGTCCCTATGGGTTTATAAAATTTGACACGCTTTTATTTGGGGTTGTTCGGACTCGAATCGGAGCTGATACGATGAGAACTCGGTTTTCAGAAAATCCTCATAAGGGCTAGTACACCGAAAATGGGAGAAAATTGAGTCGGGCCGTTTTCTTGATATTTTTTCATGATTTGTCCCTATGGGTTTTTAAAATTTGACACGCTTTTATTTGGGGTTGTTCGGATCCGAATCGGAGCTGATGCGATGAGAACTCGGTTTCCAGAAAATTCTCATAGTGGTTAGTACACTGAAAATGGGAGAAAATCGAGTCGGACTGTTTTCTTCATTTTTCCACAATTTGTCCCTATGGGTTTATAAAATCTGACACGCTTTTATTTGGGGTTGTTCGGACCCGAATCGGAGCTGATTCGATGAGAACTCGGTTTTCAGAAAATTCTCATAGTGGTTAGTACACGAAAAATGGGAGAAAATTGAGTCGGTCCATTTTCTTCATTTTTCCACAATTTGTCCCTATGGGTTTATAAAATTTGACACGCTTATATTTGGGGTTTTGTGTACCCGAATCGGAGCTGATATGATGAGAACTCGGTTTTTAGAAAATT